>JARGYV010058335.1:0-16619 GCA_029532675.1 Ornithodoros moubata | reverse complement strand
CCCCCCCCCCCCCCCCCCCCCCCCCCCCCCCCCCCCCCCCCCCCCCCCCCCCCCCCCCCCCCCCCCCCCCCCCCCCCCCCCCCCCCCCCCAAACTTGTGTGGCTCCTGTATCACAGCTGCGTAAGAACAGTAAAACGTAACAATAATAAATGATGATGGCACTCATGTTTGAGCACTCCTGGTGCGATACCCTAGCCCATTAGCACTGTGAGTGAAGTGAGGGTGAAGTTGAGTATGTGATGTAAGTGACTAGGGCTGGCGTTCAACGCGGTGGGTCTTGGAGGCAAATCGCTCGATGTCCTGCAGGGGAGCTGTAGAGGATCCCAAGCACATTGTCATATGTGTAGAGCGAAGCTGGAACATTTACTTCTCCAATGTATTGAAATCCTAAATTTATTATTAAATCATCTGATGCTCAGGCCTGGTCACCAGCGAGTAAATAACATGAAAAAGAGGTCGTTCAAACGAAGATTGTTCTCTCCCGAACCGGGACTACCTTACATCTCATGAGAAGATACAAATTGCCTTCGTACACACTCTGTTCTTCCACGCAGTACTACCTTGGCGTCCAACCTCCGACACCATCTAGTGTCCCCTAAACAAAAGCCCGTTTGTTGCAGGGATCTGCCTTGCTGTGCCTGGAGGTCGCAAGGCCCGCATCGATCTCGTTAGGCGGAAATAAAAATCTCGCTTATTTCTCTGAGCGGCCCCTGACATAGAATAAGAAATCATATCGAAGGCTCTTCCAATGATAAAAGCAGCTGATAGCCGAGAAAGAGGTCTCCTATTCCTGTTTGAATAATGCCCCTGTATCTTGCGCAAAAGGCGGATAAGAAAAGTTGTTTCTTCTTTTCCTTACCCTGCAGGAGGTTTGTCTTTGGCAGAAGCGGCCAAGCGTAAAAGTTGCCTTCTCATGGATTGACCGCAATGGGGATCGAAAGTGGTGGGAATTGATGTTCCAGAAAACTTACTCGCGCGGAACGAGGGCGCCATGTTCACTCATGAGTGGTGCACCAAATGCCTAGATGTCCTTGCAGGAGATTATCATCCTCCAGACGTGAACGGACGGCTCAAATTTGAGGCGTTGCTTTGAGATAGATGTCGTTAAGGCTGTCACGTGAACGAGCTCTGTAGCTGAGGTGCTTAGAGGGAAAGGGGACGGGTTGGTCATGCGTCCTTGCTTATGAGTGCTCATGAGATTGCGACTGCATCAAGTCATCCCGTGTTCCGCTCAAGAACTATGCAGAGTAAGTCGGGGTACCTAATTTAGCCCATGTGGGCACTGAGTGTCTGGGCCTTGGGCAGGCTCTTAGACTGGAACTTTTGTTCAGCCTCCCATGATCAGACCAAACCGAAATCGAAAAGGAGATGTATACAACAGCGCTAATAATGCTGCCCAGCTTATTGGTCACTATTTAACATGAGCCGAAAGGAAGTGTCGAAATTACAAGTGAAGAGAATGGACTTCCTGAGGCGCAGTCGCCAATGGGACGCGTGCTGCTGGGAAATTATCCAATTTGCTTAGGCTTATTTCTTTATTTCGCTACATTAAGAACCCTCCAGGGAACGGAGTGGAAAAAGACATATCAACAGAGAAACATTTCAAGAAACAAAAGGAAATATACAGTAGGCAATAGAAAAATACTGCCTTAAGCAGAGCTGCCCTAAACTGTGCGAAATCAGAAAGATAGTCTTGTGTTCAGGTAAGAGGTTCCATTCCTGAATGGTTTGAGGGAAAAAAGAATTGCAAAGTGGAGGACAGAACACGCTGAATTTTATGGGGACGGTTGTAACAGGAAATGACTTCTATGAGGTAATAAGTATTTGTGAAGCAGAAACAATCTAGAAATGCGTCGTCTATATACGAGGATGCAAGCGTTGATGGAAGGTGCCACTTGAGAGTATGCTGGAGAGGAATCGGAGGAACTAATAAAACGGGTTGTAACGATTCCATCTATTTTTCTTGGTGAGGATCGCGTATGGAATTGAGGTTTAGGACAAACGAAAGTAAGATCTGCCCGATGGAGCCAGGGCTAAGTGACGCCGAAGGTATCCAAGCGCTTTATTTGCTTACTCTCAGTGTACTGGGCCCACCGCATATCAGTCTGAAAATGGACCCAAGGTACTTGTGCATGGAAACAATTGAGAGAGAAAAAATCATTGACTGTGTAAAGTGCTAGAATGACTGACGAGGTGACATAACTTGCGATGACATTAGCCATTTACTACACCATTCAGAAACTCGGTCTACATCATTTTGGGCTAAGACGCGGTCGTAAAGCGATGAATATAGCCTAGCTGTACTTGTTAATGAATGTGGTACGTCTTGTATAAAAATGAGGAACAATAGCTGATCCTTGAGGTACTCTTGACAATACAGCTGATGTATTGCATAAGGTGCTATTAACACTTTGATGGCGGTCAAATAGAAAATTTCTAATCCGATTAACGACAGCAGTATCGAGGTTAAGTTTCGACAAAGGATGGACATGGTATCGAACGCTTTGGCGAAATCAACAAATGTGGCATGAATGCGAGTCGAGGTACGATTGAAGATCCTGACCTTTCTGCAAATCATAAGAAAAAACGTGTCCAGATATTTAACTATATTTGAGTACATGATACGTTCCATCAGTTTACAAGGGAAACTGGTAAGAGGAACTGGCCTGAAATTAATAGATGACGAGATTTTGGTGCACCTTTGCTACCTTAGCCAATTTGAAATCATCCGCAATCTCACCATAAATATAATGAATATGGAATACATATAAGTGTGGATATTTGAATTGAAATATCCTTTGGGTTAATGCCATCAAGACCGGGGTCAGTTTAAGACTGTCCCAACACCAATTGCATCGATTGGGCATTTCCACATTAATTATCACAGTAGATGCAGAGCATGAATTCCCAAGTGGAAAGAGAAGTGCATGGGCTATGTGTGTCTCAAGGTTCATCCAACCAACGAAGCATGTTTCCTATCCTCAATATTTGATTGAAGAATAGCCCGGCGTTTGGAACAACCTGTAAGAAGAGTACCCCAAGGAGCCGTTCGATAAAAGCTCTCATATTAAATCTCGTCTCGCCGGGTCGATGACTATTATTAAATCAACGCCTTGGACGCCACGTCCACCAGTTGGCATTCTATTTCACATGTTCCTTCTTGGTCGGAAATCCCTGGGGCTATCACGTGTCAGACATTGTTCCGGTCTAAATGAAGAAATGTGCGGGAGAGATATGAACTCTAGCCATCCATAAGCCGTTTTTCCTTCCTTGTCTTGTTGGCACATCCGGGGACATAAATCGAGATTTGACATCCACTTTCTCGCTTGGTCGGAAGCCGTCTTAGAATGACACTCATTTAGGAATGGATTTTGCTTTGAAAACGTGAGTGTAATTATCGCTGAGGCCACTTTCAACGAGCCCTTCTTATTTTCCCGACTTGCGTGAGCAGGAAGCGAGAACATGCTTTCGCAGCTCTTTCGATATTAACCCAGATATTGAAGGTGCACTTTCTGGGCATGGTGTATCCTTGCAACGCTTTCTACACTAGTGTTAAGTGGAAATCGCTTAGGAGGCGAATAAAGGAGCTGGACGTAATCCTATTGGATGAGGACACGTGCACATTTTTCAAGGCCGCGATGAAGCCCGCTTTGGAAACTCTTACCCTTTAATTTTTCAGTTTTCCATTTCATTTTTGACTGCCTGAATGTATGTTCCTAAAGCAACGTGTGCAGTTCGTGTATCCATCCAACACGCTGCTCATTGCACGAACATTTTCCTGCCTGCTAAGCGAAGAGATTCGGAAGTTAGCGATTCGCGTGACGGCGGAAGCGGAAGCTTCAGCGTCCACCGGAAGTTGAATCCGAGCTGTCTGGACACCCAGCAGGAGTTTGGTGACGAAAGTAGATGCCGCAGTGACATAGCATCCTCTCTTGCCCCTCCAGGTGATGAACAACGTTGCTCATGAGTAAAGCGCTAGAAATCGGACTTTAGACTCGAAACTCCTTTATGAACGCGGGAGCGCAAAAAAGAAATAAAGGAAGCCATAAAGCAGAAATGTTCTTTCCTTGCGCAATTCAAAAGCGGACAGCACAAAAGAGGTCGCATCAAAACGCTTCGATGGAGGAATGCGTGGCTCCATAGGTGAAGCCCACGCGCTTGCAATGAGCAAGCGACTGAATTTGTCTGGATTATGCGCAACGATCAATAGAGAGCCCAAGTATGAACAGCGATTCCAATTACAAGTGCTTGGGACACACAGAGTGCATTGGTGTGGCAGCCTCCTGTCCCGAGAATACCCTAAGCGAAGTACCACCTTCGTGCAGCTATCAAATGAAGTTGATTGCGCTGCGTGTCACGGCACGCCGAAGGAGGTGCGCCTGCCTCTATGTTCTGTCCGGCACCTTTGCCAGAGTCCAGTTCTTGACCGGCTGGCATAGCAGCCTGAAATAAATCTCTCTGGTCCCTAATCCTGGCTGGTCCTCTCTCTGGCCCGCACGTCGCGGCCTACCAGGGCACAGTCCCGCAAAGCTAGGCCAGGGACCTCCAGTATGTGTGTAATATGTCCTGAATATGTACTCAGCGAGGAAAGCACGGCATCAGCGCAGTGCACCCTTTCTGGTCCCGCAGTTCGAGCGCATAGTTTTATCAGAGGTTGGTCCGTGCACCGGACCAATGATCCCAGCTTCTTCCACGCGTTGGAGATCTTTTTTGACCCCATCTCTCGTAGGAATAGGAATCCGCCTGGGTGCACATATAGGCCCTATGGGGCTTGTAGCCTTGCAGCCTGTACTTCCCGACGACGCTTACCTCTTTCCCAACGGTATGTCGAGCTGAGAAGCTTGCAGGAAATGCCAGGAAAAGTAAGCGGAAGCACTGAGACTTTGGCGCCGGTTTCTGCAGAGATCGCTCGTCCATGGATGGTGACATAACTGGAGCAGCCGTTTGGCTGACAGGGCTCCGAAAAGCTGACGTTGCTGAATCGCCGAACAAGTACCGTTCACTTGTGCCATCCTTCGGTATCGTAGATGTAGTCAGCAGGTTCGAAGCCCTTGAAGAGGAACGTTCTCGTGATCAAAAGCCCCGTTTATTCTTTCACGTGCCCTTTTCTATTCACACATAAGCATGCGCACAACATCTTTCAGCCGCCTTAACAGAGTCATCAACTGTATGCAAATTAGAAAAGAAATTGAAGGAATATTATGTACCCACTGCATGGGTAAGCAATTGAGCCCCATACGTGCACACTGTGGCCGACCTATGCTTGAATGGCACGAATAAAAGATGCCATTTTTTAGCCCGAGGAAGACGAGACGTTTTCTCCTCCTGCCTCGATTGCTGACTTTGGTCAGCGGCCCTCACTGAACTCAGCCCGAGAAGTACCTCTATCGAGTTTCTCAGCCCAGATGTGTTGAGCTTCACTCTATTCAAATAGCATAGCATGGCGCCCTTGTTGCTCACCTCAAATGCGACGGGGAATATCATCGCAGAGTGGAACCAGTGCTGTTGTTCAGTCCTAAGATATGGCAGCATGGGTTGCTGCTCTGTAGTACGGAATGACGATCGTACGTGTGGCTTGAGAAGGTTGCAGCCCAGCGATTTGAATGCATTCGCTCAGCTCTTTCTTTGTGACGTGGGCCGAAAGCGCTCCTCCCATCCCAGATGAGGCGAAAATAAGAGCTCTAAGTGTAGGACCCGAACACATCATCTCTTTCTCTTGTCATCTTGACTGCTCGAACAAAGACCTTATTACAATAACAATCTCGATCAGAGGCTTATCAGAAGGCATGACTCAAACGCGCTTCCCAAGTTGGAACTAAGCCCATAGTCACTGCGTCCGCCTCCCCTCTCTGTTACGGTGCAGTGATTATTAAGACGGGCAGTAAAGGCCAGGTCGCTCATAACTATGCCTCATTTTCTCTTAGGCCCGCTTTGGAAAAAGGCCTGCCTGACGAAACGAGACACTTTTCCTCGCCTGGAGGATTCATGTTGGGATAGGAAAAGAAACGTTCATTTCTTTCTCCATATTGCATTGACTTCCATCAACTTTGCGAATCCACGGGCAAGCGGGACGCAAGAAGCACTAGACTCACCTAGCTCGAAAGTAGCTACCAAGCGCTTCGAACTGCTCGTACGCATGCAGTAGATCGCAGCGAAATTTATCCGCTGTCTATTGAAAGTGACGAACGACGCCATTTCATGTTGGGACGGGCACCGAGGAGAAAGCATTTTGGCCCGAACCTAAATACAGTCTGCGCTCGTGAATACTTGATGAAGTGAGTGTAAAACGAGAGGTCTACCTTGCTCATTGTTAATGTATGGGAGAGTTCCTGGAGGAGCGACAATGGCCTGCCCTTAGCCTACCATATCTCTCTAGACCCTGGCTCAGCCTTTCGAAATCGTTACAGGGCTCGGCGTTTCTCAACTGAAATCGATTGCGCGACACTTTTTATCTTCACTATATATTGCACACGAAATGAAGAGTCTTAGGCCGTGGAGGAAACAGACGAAAGGGAAAGCATCAGTTCGCAAATTGTAGTGTCGCTACCTCTCGGTTCAAAACATTCCTTATTAATCACATACCAGAGCTGCTTATCCTCCTGATGTATGTGATACGGCATTCCTGATAATCCAGCATTTTCATGGGATCGTAGGGCGCATGCGCGTGCACGGCCCCCCCAAAAAAGAGAGAACTGCCATGCACAGAAGTAGCGAGCATAGAAGTGCAAACGCGGAGTCGACCGGTTCGTCTGCTGGAGATGATGTCACGTTCGACAAAAAAAAAGATGGTCGATTCTTCCCGTCGGAATGTGTCTTGTAGACACATCAAGATTCATCTGGGCACAGGCTGACTTTCTAATATACTCAAACAAATCTTGGGATAATATCTCCCAGTGATTCGTGTCGAAGAAACGAATCGCAAATTGAGAAGGCAAGTTGGGACAACAAGTCTCAGTTGGCGCGCTCAAGACGAAGCGAAGAATACAGAGTACATGGGAATCCTCTTGAAAAACGAGGAGAATATTAAAAACTTCTCTACTCTATGCTCTTCATGAAAAAAGATTTCCAACGGAGTATTCTTTCCTGTTTATTTGCGATTCCCTTTTAATTGAGTCCCTAATGGAGAAAAACCTGACTCTCTCTGGATCCCTTCAGCACATCTTGTGGGCACTTTCTCTTGCTATGCTGGATGGCTGCTTAAATATCGGGATCAGGTCATGCCATATGCCTGCAAAATGCATCAAACTAGCATAGCCGCGACAATTGCTTGCATTTTATTGACATTGTCAGTTAGTTACACGAATTACTTGCAAACTTTTGCATGGGGTAAGAGTTGAACGAAGGAAGCTGCGCCCACTGCCAACAGTTTGTGTTGGAGAATATTCTGGAAGCCCCTGTATGACCTTGTTTGTGACCTTCTGCAATCTATCACGTACATGCAAGAAAGAAAAACCTGACCGTCGCAGTTGGTGAGTTAGCATATCAAGTCAAGTCTTAGGTTCCTTGTAAGCGCTGCGTCGTCTGCTGCAGGTAATTCCCATCATCCATGCCATCGTAATGAACAGAGGCATCGGTAATCGTCATCGGCTGCTCCTTCCCGGGATCGTCCTTGGGATTTACAAACGGTCACTGCTTTGCGCTCCATATGGGACTTCC
This sequence comes from Ornithodoros moubata, assembly GCA_029532675.1. NCBI lineage: Eukaryota > Metazoa > Arthropoda > Arachnida > Ixodida > Argasidae > Ornithodoros > Ornithodoros moubata. The sequence continues at coordinate 8,963 of JARGYV010058335.1, read as the reverse complement.
AGTTCAGTTGTGCAGGCGTACATCCTCGTTGAGATTCGGAACGTGTCACTGTTATTCATTGTGGTCTGCGAGGAAAGGAACGGAGAGTTGCATTCGGTTGGTCCTCTTCCCTCTACGGGCATGCCAGGCTTGTTGAACGTCTCCCGACACGTACAAGGATCCACGTCCTCAGCGTATTCGCGACGGTGCTTGTTCGGCGTCACGAGAAGTCCTCTTCACCTCGCCACCATTCTAGGATCTGGTGAAAATTCTTACAGATACTGCACTCGCTGTATCCAGTTGCATCGCTCTTACATACCTTATTCTATCCTACCGTAAGAACTAGTGAGGCAGCATTGAGTTGGCGTGACCCACGTCATCAACCTCTTTTTGTGTGTTTTGCCGTCCCTCTTATGAAATGTGTACACAGTAAACATAAACAGTGAGGAATAACACCCTTAGCGGTCAATAGCTTAGCATTGCTTAGTTGTGACGGATTTGCGTGGATTCACTTCTTCAAACGTCATGAGTACCCAACGTTGCTGACCAGTGCTCACCTTATTTAGTGCATGGGATATAGCTTTGTTGCGTTGTACGACAGGTCGGAGAGTTGGGTCTTTTCTTCCGGCTTATTCATTCATTTAGTCTCATTGTTCGCCTCTGTCGGAAGCTTGAGGGACGAAAATCTATGTAAGTGTGTAATGTGTCTGTCGAGTAAGTCTCTGTCCATTTTCTGCACACAAGTGTTTGTAGTCGCGTGTAGGCGCATTCTTCATCGTTTTATCATTGTTAGCATTCAAGACACAAGAAGAAATGAAGCAATACTTAGAATTGGTACGTGAACACTATACCGGTAATAATCCCGCTACGTTAAACTATATCGGGCTAAGAAAGTAGCAATGAAAGGGATGTAGTCATAACGTATAGCATTTGCTGTCTACCTCAAGAGACGTACCCCAGAGCCACTGTGCAGTCTATGGCTTACAGCGTGCGCTTCTCATTCAGACGGGCCTTGGGTCGCACCTTGTTCGCTTTGCAGTACATTCAAGTTTATTGCTGACACCGCATTGCTGAGTTCATTGGAAGGACTCATGAGCCCCCTTTTGTATCGCCATGGAGTTGGCGAACGTTTTCAGACTGAGGTCGTTCCGAAGTGAAACGCCGCGATTGATTGCAGCAGCTCATGCGGCCCTCCTCATTCTATTTCTTTTGGCTGCTGGCTGACCATGTGTGCATCTCGTTGGCCCTAAACGATGAATGCAATCCTTCAGCACACAATGTGTCACCCAGCGTCTCTTTTCATTTGCTAAACCAACGCTAATAACAAGGAGGGTGCATTGCAAGAGGCCATGAGCAGAATATGCTGCATGGCATGGCGAACGAGAATCGCATCTGTCAAGGCTTCCATTGAACGGGGAGCATAATTGGAACAGCGGTGATTTGCAGCGGCGATAAGCTGCGTTTTCATCGTGAATGAGCCCAGCCAACGAACTAACCCCGGCCTGTAATGCGTTTTTGAGTGCCACTCTAATTAAAGCCTGGACTCTGAGACTGATGCTGGTGGTACAGACAACGGACGACCAGCCTTCTCTTCTGCTTCGCCGCAATACCACTTCCAGGCTCACGGCAAGGAAAAGATGCAAAATGAGCGTAACTATTTCGAGGCATTCTATTATGCTCTCTTCGCGTGAAAACTGCATTGATAAGTAATCACTCTTCCATCTGAGCACGGGCAAAATACTCATACAACGAATGGGAATGTAGTGTCGCCGACTGTAGGACGTTTGGAAGAAAATTGAGGATGGCAGAGCGTTTCAGCGTTGCCAACCGGTAAAGGGAATCTTATTGAGTCTCCTGCTGCTACGCAACCGTCTACGTGCAATACACGATTCAGCATTGACTACAAATCCAATCTGGCCAGAGAAAGTTGGAGGCTCACGCGCCGACAATAAAATATGGGCAGCTTTGAGGCCTGCAAGACGACTAAAAGCGAATGGAAAAGTCTTGGGCGTAACACTCGAGAAGTTTTCTCATTCATCGGCACTTGTCAAAAGTTGATGAACCCTTGTAACTCGTCGGTTCCTCTCGAAGCTTATACCTTCCATGTCCCAAATATGTTCCTTCAATTCTCTTTTAGCCGTCGAATTTCAATGATTGCCTCGTCAAAATAGGAAAGCCCAAGCACTCACCAAGCAAGAGTACGCTACGCCATCTAGTGAGAATAGTGTCCTTTGTGAGAGACATGTCGTCGAAGATGCTCGGTTACTGCATCCCTGAAGATACACCAAGCATCCTTAAGAGAGCAGAATTTTGCCGAAAGGGACTTGTTGCGCTTTTCGATGACGATAAAGAACAGAGGGTGACACTCGAGCTCACTGCAAGCTGCTCAACAATAGTCATTACTTTTTACCTAAAATAGTTTTATTTAAAGTTTTCAAAGTCATTTTTAAAGAGACAGTCGCACCGTTGATTCTGAAACTAAAGCTGGTTTTGATTCCTTGCTGATTACTGATAAGCAGGCTGAAATTCTTCGGGCGATTACTCCACTAGTTCTCGTGTAATACAGAGCTAAAGCAGACGCCGGATATTGAGGGTAGCGCACACAACCAAAAAGTCATTAGCGGAGATAATTCCTCCCGATATTCTTGACGTTATGGTAGTGGTATGGATACGACTGTCCCTTTAAAATTAAATTCTGTAAAATCTACTTTAGCCAAAATTCTGCAACAAGTTACCGTCAACAACGACAATGAATTAGGTGATCAGATAATGTAGTCGGATGATTCACCACTAACGGTACCTAAAAGAGTACGTAAACGGTGCAACATTTCTACATTTGACTGGCTGTTCCGCACCTCTCACAGGTTGTGTACATTTTCCCCAAAGAATCCCATAACCAATTGTCAGTTCATTCATTGATGCTGCTACCGTAGCCATGCGTTGCCCATGCACGAAGAAAAAGGTCAACTTACATCGTGATGGATATGTACCGAAAGCGCTTACCTGCATCCATTCAAGTTTTCCCAATGTCAGGGACACCGCGCTCAAGCGAGGATGCCAGTTTTGTAAGCAAGGAGATTAACGTTTGCAGATGGCGAAAGGTTTCGATTACCTGCAGCGTACACTGGAGAGGGCTTACCTCGTAAGGCAGTAAAGTCAGTTAGGATGCGTACATGACGCTGCTTCTTGTCGCCATGCACCACTCTGCCCAACAGGACTAAAATCTCCGGCGCAGAGCCTCTTCACACGCAGCATATTCCTTGCCGCTGTTATTTTGGAGAAGCTATTTCGATCTGCGGTCTCTCAACCGAGGCTTCTTCCCCACATACATCGCATCTACTGCATAATCTCCAGCTACACCCTCTTCACAGGAGATTTCACGTATGTTCATAAAGATAATGTGACCATCATCATCGTTTGTCTCTCGTGTCCTTTTCGTCATCGATTCCGACCGAACTGTTAAAACAAACTTTTTGACAAACTCGGGGTTGTAAGCTGTTTCAGAGCAACTTTTCTAATCTCATTTCCAAGGTAGAACTTGATGCGCGCCGAACGTAAATCCCATGTGAATCGTCACACCCATGTACCGAGACTCCGACCAGAAAATTTACGTGTCCGAGCGGCGAATACCTCCCATATGGGCCAAGACTGCCTTTGCTCCGAACCGGTTATCGCGTCCCGAGCGATGTCCACCGTACCGGGGTATAAAGAGGACAACGGAGCCTCACTGGCAAGAGGTTTATTGCGTTAGGAAACGTGGTTGGGCTTCAGCAAGCCAACGGAGAATCCAAGGCTTCTGAGTTGATGACCGCCAGTTGTCGGAGTAGCTTCTTTTCAAGTTCGGTACACCACGTTAGTCCTCCGTGATTCGGCCGCAGAGATCGGGCGTGATGTCGATGACAATGGTGCTAACCCAGCGGCTGGGGACGACGAAGGGATCCCTGCAGTGGCAACATACCAGTAAACGAAAGACAAAAAAGATACTAGCGGGGACATGGGGTGGTGACTTTAGAAAGAGTAAAACAGGCAACTACCTCCTCCGACAAGGTTTTTCCTCTCTGAGTTTCTTATAAGCCTAGTGCCATTATGCCTTGCTGATATTTAATTGCTCAGGGGAGCAAGTTCGGAAGGAATTCCCAGGAGAGGCAGGGAGAGTGAAATTCAAGCGTAGCCGATGGAGCTTTCTTCTGCGATACACTCGTTTGTCGTAACACAATCGATAGATAAACCTGAAGGAAAGGACTTTTCTTGCCAACTGTGTTCTGGGAGAGTGAGGAGTTTTTCTTCAAGTGAAAGAACGTGCTGGAGAACATTGCAGCTACGCTTATGCAGGAAAGGCGGGGGTCTGTATTCATCATCCTCTTTTACCTGCAGCAGAAATCCCTCGCCTGTATACTGAATGTCAGTTCTAACCCTTAAGTATTGCGCAGCGTTGCACTAATGAAACGTACGCGATTCCATATTGGCCAGTTGAGTAAGCGCGAGTCAGATGCAGCGAAAGGATTGGAAGGCAGACAGTCTGTGCCCAGGACGCTTATTGTGGCCCGTTAGAGAAACGTTTCCGAAAATCGTTTCTTACCCGTATTAAGGGCCATGTTTGAACGAAGGTGCCTACGCCTCGCCCCTCCCAAGAAGATGACCGTTGCTCTCAACAGCTTAGGATGTCGTAATTTCTTTGTGTTCACGTTAAGCATCCGCATTCTTTTAATTTCAATTTCTACCTGTCCTTGTTCATAAACGGACAAGACGGTGAATTAGCCTCGGACAGTTGACAACTTCTTTTCAGAGTCCGTGGACATCGGCAAGAGGTGCGGCCGGATTCTTCAGATATTTCGGAAGAGCATTTGTCTTATGTTGCCGTTTGATTGCGATTCAGGAACGCTGTCACAGCGAGAAGAGTTCCATGCGGGTTTAGCCGCTAGCAAGGCGTTCACTACGAAACATGCTTCTATTCTTAGCGTTCCCGGCAACATAGCTGCTATTGTCGCAGTGCAATAATAGAGAACGATGAGGTTTTAGCGCCGTCTAAGAGAAATTCCATCAGTTGGAACCCATTAGACGGATAAGGAGAAAAAAAAAAAAAAACACGAAATTAGCGTATAGAAAGAGACACTGCTTTTGTGTGTAAACCGTTGATTCCATTTGTTCGGCAAGTCTTAACAGTGGCTGTAAACTTGTTTCTCTCTTGGTATATGTGGACCAGCGAGGATTCACCGAGTAGGTTTCATGGGATTTTATTGAAACGGCAGAGGCGCTCGTTGACGTCCGGCCGATGCTCGCGCATTCACAAACTGCATTCGTCCACCAGGACATTTACACGCGTCTAATATTAATCTCAGTCCCTATTTTTCACTCCTTCCACTCCATTTGATGTATACGATTGTATTATAAGCCTCAGCCACAGTAGATTGTGAGAATATACCTATTACGCATCTTCTTGATGTAATAATCGCATTCGTGGCACATGTGTACAACCTGGAATTATCCACTGGAAAAATTCCGGTGGAGCCCAAGTTAAAGCCTCAGGTCGCCGACCCAGAAGAAGCGCAGTCTCTGTGCGAAATATGCAACCTGAGGCGTTTTGCTTGAACTGGATGTTCCCAGTTGGAGGTTGCTCTAGGGTCGACGTTTCTGTGTCTGCTAGGAATCGGCGTGGCGCGGTTCTTCTTCTTCATTCAGATTCGTAATTAGCTACTTGCTGAAAATTCTTCCGCCTTGAGACTGCACTGGAGGCGGCACATCATGTCGGACCCCTTTGCTCCTGTACGCTTCAGCCCTCAGTATAAGACGTTCATAATGTGGGGGTTAAAAAGTTGCCTCTATGAAGTGTTCCATGACACGATTTCAGGCACAATTCCCAGCGTGAGCCGTGACGATGCGAGCACGACGACCACATGGTTCAAAGGGAAGGGACAAAAGCTGAAGCTCCGGAGATCGTACCGAAGAGCTGTAATCCCCCTTTATCGCTGATTGCTTCTTTGTCGCGCATCTTGCTCGACGAGCAAAAGCTGCAGCCAACTGAGCCCTGCGAACACGCCACGTTCGAGAATTGGGAAAATGGACACCGTCTGCTTTGTTTTCTCTCCCATCTCCCGTTTCAACGTACCGGCTGTGGGATATTCGACTGACTCAAATTGCGCACATCATCGTTTCTCGAATGCCCTGTTTTTCGGATTGGGACGGATTCCACTTACAAAGGGACGCAAAAGACTGCAACAAGATCCTCTAGACTTTGCAGTCGCGTGGATCAAAAAGGGAGTTCGGGTTGCAGTTAGGAGAATTTGCATGCTATTGCAGAGAGACTGAGGGAAATCTGCCTTGGAAGGAACGCTTGGGGGGAATGTTGAGAGCATTTCAGGGACCGTCTTTGAGATTCTCAGCGAAAGCTATTGTTTCAGCACGCCGTATGTTCACTCGCTGAGTGAGGCGATCGCTGCAGGAACGACCTTTACTGCGAAGTACTGCGTCGTTCCTGACTTGAAAGCGAACAGTGGAAGAGATGGATGTCATTTACAGCTGCTCAGCCGAATAGCGGTACTTGTTGCGGTACGGTCGACCTGCTCCGTGGGAATATTTTCAAGTGAATCTTGTGGCGAGTATGGTAAAAGTGTTTAGTGAGCGAGCTACATGGGGCTTAATCGCTTACCACGCTTAACGAGCTCAGTGCAGCCCGTGACACGTTTTTCGCAGTGGTTCACCCCACTCGTCTATCGTTTGAGTAAACAAGAAACATGGCGGAAGTCTACCTTGCGTGAAAACTTCCGGCCTCTCGATCCCAGGCACTGTTTGCGACCTTATTTGACACCTTTGTCGTGTCGGGCAGACAGTTAGAAACGCGTCAGGGCCAAAGCCTTCCCCAACTTGGGAACAACTCTCGGCGTCGCTTCAAGAGCGCAGAAGATGCAATAGCACCATTTGTAACCGCGGCGTCAGACGCTGTGTCAATTCTTGCATCAAGCACTAGGATCGCAAATAGCCGCTCATTATAGCAATTGCATTGTCATTAACTAGTACAAAATGCCTGATGGCGTGTCAGGCGTCTCTTATCAGGGTCGTTCCGACGGTTGCTATCATTTAGCGCGCATTCTCTTTGTTTTCATTCTTTGTGTTCGTAAAGAGAAGACTGACCATCCACCCAGTGAGTGCATCAACTGTTCTCAAAGTAGGCCAGACTCATTGCTCATATTCGGAGCTTGTGGGGTGTCGGCCGAGCTCCAGCCCATGATTGGGACCCAAGAAAGCGGCATGCTAGCTGTTTCGGTGGCATTTTTTTTGCTGCCGCGACTGGCTGTTGCTCTTGTGTTCATTAAAGACGGTATGTGGTTCTCTTGACCTTTGCTGTGCTTCTTTCTTGCGCAGATGGACGTGGGACCTGCTGGGACCTTCAGCCGGAGGTATCGGGTGGCTGAATTTACCACAAATTGCGCCCAACGTGGGACCCGACGTTCGTTTGATCATAAAGAAGGGGCGTTAATCTTCTAAGTCGTTCGGTTGTTTTCACTGTTGTGTAGTTGGTTGTGTGCTGGGGGGAGTCTTCTTTTTTTAGACTGTTCGGGCTGCAGCGATGCAGTGCTCGCTGCCAAAGCACGGATAAGACGCGGAGTCGTGCAATGGCCCTCCCGTCCCGACGGTCAATTTCCGAGGAGTGACCCAGGTGTCTGTAGGGACCGTGAAGAAGGACGAGGTGCTTCGGGAACTTCATGACAGAAATGTGTTCGTCGCTGGCCCAGCGCCCGGACGCAGCAGCTCCACCGCCGGCCCAGGCTTCTGTTCGCTGCTACTCAGGGTGCACCGATTTAAAGTCCGTGGCCGGCTTCCTGGAGGACCTTGCGACTTATTGGACGGCAATGGAAATTATACAAGTGTTAATCGGACGCGTCGTGCTGATTGCGCCGAGCGGAGATGCCGCCCGCTGGTTGCAACCAGGGTTAAAGTCATTTGAGGACTTCCGGCAGCAGTTGAGGAAGGAATTTCTGCCACCGGACCACGAGTACCGCAACCTGGAGGAGCTGCAAAGAGCGCAGCCCTGCGGAACTCCTTCGGGTCCTACAGCAGTTGTACGGGAGGGCTGACCAGACGCAACACAAGTGCAGAAGGTATCCGTCAGGGCTGCTCACGCTTCTGGACCTATCTATGCGTCCGACACTTCCACAGCCTGGAAGAGATGGCGCAGCACTGTAGAGGGCAATCTCCTGGCAGAACTCGGCCCCCGTTCATGCCGGGTCAGCCGTTAGAACCGCGTTGTGCATGTTCGACGAGGGTAGTCTTGGTTGACTGGATGAGCCACAGCGCCATTCTTACAGCGCGGAGCCATCTCCCCTTCGTATTTGCGTCAAAGTCGACACCGGCAGGAGCGAATCTCGATTGACCGCCACAGTACCATGGACGAGGTCAGCCCCAGGGACAGCAAATCCTGCGCTCCCGAACGACCAGAGGATGCTGGACTTGCGGTAGTCCCAACCATTTCCAGCGGGACTGCCCAAGGCCACGGTCGACGCTCCGGTATGCCTCGCGGGAAACGCTAATCGCCGACGCCCGTGACCGCACATAACGTCGGCAATCAGCCATGGTAGCGGGCAAGCGGCCGAAACCACGTCGACACTAGCGTTGCGGATGGTGAGTAAAGCGTCCTGCCGTCCTCTCTGTCCGCAGCGACCTTCCGGAACCGCCATTCGTCCAGGAGCAACTCTCTCCCTTATCGGCGACGTCATAGCCGCTCCGTTTTGGATGGAAAACGACGCAATCGTCCACCTTCCTCGATTGGCAGCACATACCTTACACATGGGTTCCTATACTACGTAGCGACATGTTCTTGACTGTATTACATGGCCTATTAGAGTGCCCAGAGCTTCAAAACAAGCGACAGAAATAGGTTCCTTCTTCTGCCCTCCTATTAGGGAACGATGCGCGATGATCGATTTGAACCTCGTCTTATCTCAGGCACTGCAATCGTAGGCTGGATAGAAATTACTTCTTTTTTTTTT
>JARGYV010058329.1:5195-19706 GCA_029532675.1 Ornithodoros moubata | reverse complement strand
GGCGCAGTGAAGGCACCGCCGGCGCGAACGAAACTGGTGGTAACGCACAGTGGCAGCGTGATCAAAGACTGGCAGCCAACCCCGTGTCCGTGAGGCATCATGCGACATGTGCGTCTTTCCGCTGGCTGGCGACGCTGGAGTCACTAAATGAGCTGCGCTATAGAGTAGTGTCATTTTGAGGCACAACTTACACTGCGGATATGGGGTCTTCTTTCTGTTCATGGCACAATGAAGTTGCTTTTGCTTGAACGTATTGCTTGTGTTAGGGTATCAATATTTTACAACATGCGACATACTCGACTCGAACTCGGCTCGTGCTCGAAAATTTAACTGCTCGTACAGGGCTAATATATATATATATATATATATATATATTTCTTACGTGAGGGTACTAAAGCGAAGAAAAGATTAGTTTCAAGGGTTTTTATCGGAATGCAGTGAGCATTAGAGATTTATACGTTATGAAAACATGTACTTCACGTACAGATAATTAAGGTCGGCAGCAACGGCGCATTTGTTGAAATGCCAAATGCATTCACGATTAGAGAGCTGGTATGTATTTCATGTAGCAACGGACCTGTTTTTATAAAATCAAAAAGTTTGAACGAAAGACGGTCAAGCGCACACAGGTTGAGCACGAGCGCCAGTACTACCTTGTCTACATGCCGGAGTCTCTCGGGGATTCCTGAGCTTGAGCTGAAAAAAATCCCTATCTTCCTGAATTGGAAGACGGCCAGGGATTCCCTACACTAAGTACCCTTGCTAGGTTACCCAGCTTCATATTCAGATGAGATCCTTCCCTGCCGTTGGTACACCGCGAGACACCGCAGGTTTCCGGCTCACAGATTATCTTTCGCCTTCACCTGATTGCTTCCTCCTCCTAGCACTAGGAGTCTGCTACTTCGTACACGATGAAAACCAAGAGCTGTTATCACTATTGCACTGACTAACGTTAGATATTGCTCGAAAAGAGCAAAGAAAATATTTTTTACCAGAAAGATGAAATTTTCAAAAATTCCCTCTACGTTAAAACCCGTTCGTTTGTTGGTTCCGTAAACTCAACCATCAAGAGAAAGTATACAAATTTATTTTGAACTCCACTTTAGGTTGTGTATTTCTATATGGCTAATTTTGAGCATTGCATGCTATTATGGTTATAGCAACATGAATTAGGCTCCATAGTTCATACATTACATCAATCCCACATACGAGGCCAACGCTACAGTGTAAAAAACATGCGATCATTGCAGTACATGGACAAGGCACAATCCGGTGCGTTATGCCGGTATCGATGATGCTTGTCTCTTGAATATAATTTCAGTATAATATAACTTGCCTACGTATGAGTTAGAATTTTCATTCACTCACCTAGGTGAGGAAAAGAGAATAATCTTTTTAAACCAAACTTTCTTTTCAACTGTTCGCAATACTACTCGAGATGTGCCAAACTCACTCAAAGATTACTCAAACCGCTCACAAGTACGGTGGCACGACTGAGACCCGACTGGAACAGATGCTCTTAAGCCGGTGACGAAACCCCCTTCCTCACCCTCTTCAAGACGGAATTCTGCAAAATCCATTTTGAAATGGAATCTGCGTCTTGGAAGGAATGCCCATAGCAAATGTCAAGCCCATGTCCAGCAGTTTAGGCTCTGCTTGAGAGCTACCTTTTAGTTTAGCCCTTTTATATATCTAGGGAGAATATGCAGGTAACGGTGTCTTCGAACAAACACTTTTCGCGTCTGTCCAATGGGCCTGCTTAGTTGAAACTTGGATGCTAATGGACCCGATCGTCTGCGGGAACGGGTTCCAAAAAATATAATGGTGCGGTGGCCTTCGATCACATTTGTTTTTACTTTCCTTGTTTCATTTCCTTTTCTTTTCTTTCGAAAAGAAAATGTAGCGTATCACGAGAGTGGCAAATGTGCATTGAAGAGACACAAATTGAGGCGAAATTATGCAGGGAGCAGCGGACGACTGAACGCGACACTTAATTTCCGTTACCGTGAATGCCAGAAACAAGCTGCGAGATAGAAATTGGGCGGAGGAAGAAACGGAAATGTGAGACCCAGACTTTGTCATATTTGACTCAAAGCAGATTTTGCGCAGAACAAAAGCATGGAATTCTGGGCGGGTGCCTAAGGGAGAAAGTGAGAAAGCAGCACTGACGGAAATTTCTTCATGACAGGGCAGAGGCGGGGAAAATGCCTCACGGAATTTATTTTGGAGGACTTCCTCTTACCACGCCTTACAGCGCATTAAAACATTTGTCGTCTCACTACAATCTTTTTTTTTTTTTTTTAGTTAGCTTACCTCAAACATCCCTGAAAATGTTATCGACCCAGTTACTCAACCTTCCTCTGAAATGTGTTGGACGAAGAAAAAGAACAGTTGAAGGCAGTGATACGACGCAACAGAGCAAGATAATTGCTTTCGTTCAAAGGAGACGCCTCCTGTGAGTTTAAACGAATCGTTTGAACAACGTTATCGTTCTGAATATTGGTTGAATTTTGGGTTGAACACAAATGGGTCGTACGGTGAAAATCAGTATGGGCTGCGATCACGGTTAAAACAGAAGTGGATCACAAGTGGGCAAACCCTAGGGGACCCTAAATCAAGTGGCCCCAAAGCAGCACAATGCACTGAAAGTCAGGTGTAATAGGGGTGGTCGTCAGGTGTCTGATAAGTTCGTCGCTGCCTCTCTTACATGTTACAAACTGCAAGAGCAACCTTGATCCACCCGTCCACCCCTAATACACCCGACTTTCAGTACACTGTGCTGCTTGAGGAATCTATTTTCTAACTTGAAACTAAATTGTCCCCTTCCTGACATCAGCGTGGTCGTCTATAGCATTTTTTTCTTTTTATATACACCAAAAACGATATTCACGCCCGTGCCAACTGGCATGATAATAGAGAAAGAGAGGCTCCACGGATAGCCACCAAGCCATTGCCACCAAGGATAGTTTCAATGCGTAATACACCGTGGGTCGGGTAAGAATTTAGCATTTACGTACGCAATTGATCGATCCCTAACCGTTTAATGGGCGCTATTTTGTTCTTGCCTTTGTTTGTTGCGGTTGCATCCAGACTTATCAACTGCCCAATTTCTTCGGCAAATCACCGACACGCCCTAAGGACGCTCAAAATCATGCTGCACAGTAAATGTTCACATGTAATTCATTAGCAATAACAATCTGTGTCATGTTGTGCATAGTAGTGAAGGTTACTGTTAAGGTTGACTTTCAAACAAACAGTCGAAGCAAGGCAGATGAAACTTATGTTGGACACCTGACAGCTTGACCTACGTGTTGATTGTGTGAGATGAGCTTGCTTTCACATCCCGTGCATTTGATGGCAGACATTCGGCACAGGCACAGTTTATGTCAATGTGCACACATCTGTGTGTGATTCTGTTTGCTCATGTGTTCTTGCATAGCTTTCAAGAGGTACGGCTGCTTGTAATCCTTACACTGTGGCGGAAAGATCATGTCGTGCTCGTTACCTGACTGGCTGATCAAAGCACCAGTCGAGGTCTGTGACAGAAAATTGCACGAAGAGCAAGAGGCTGACCAAACGGGACCTTATTTAGTACTAGATGTGCTACGTACGACTCATGATCAGGGGTCCGGGAACCAAGCAGCGAGCTCAACCCAGTGTAAGTGAGCAGGAAGGCGGAGTACCAGTACCACCAACGATGTTGCATGACGGAATATAAGGATTCGGTGTTCAGGTGAGTACATTTAGTCTACGATGACTATTTTTTCGATCTCCACAAGAACTGCCCTCTTACTTGTTCTTCAAAAATATACTGTCTCCAGAATATCAACACTTAAGACAAGCACGCGCGTTCTTGTGAAGATCTAAAGATACAGTGGTCTTGTTTTCCGCACGCACTATATTGGGGGCTCCGTGTCTCTGCTAGCACCACACTTCACTCCCATTTGCAAGTAAGCGACACTAATTTGCTCCCGCTATGGTTGCTGGGCACAGAATTCCCATCGCTTCCGTGTTAAAACCTTCTCGCCCTCCAGAAACGTCGTCGGAACCAGTGCGTGGATGCAAATACGCACGTAGTATTACAGCGCTCAGAGGGCCTGCCTCAACCCTTGTTAACGCATTTAGGTGAAGACGTGTACTCGCAGCGGGAAATAACGATATCAAATTATCATCTATATCACTGGCGCGCCACGAACCAATCCTATGGCCATAAATTTTCTGAGTTTCTCCAAGCTACACTAACGGAGAAGTGCCCCTAGTACGCTAATCAAATAATAATAATTCGTGGGTTTACGTCGCGATACAACTATGGTCATGAGCGATGAGTACACTAATCAATCAAGTAACACATCCCAATGCGTTATACCGCGACAAGAGTCCTCCTCCTTAGACCGAGCAGGCAACAGTCGAGACAATTGCGTTTTTCTTTTATGTTTTCTTAACACCTCCATCGCTCATAAAATATCACCTTAATGCGCAGGCAACAGTGTTGAGGTAGTTACACTAAACTACAATGTACAATACAGTAACTACAATGAATGTCTGCTGTAAATATGGGGAAATAAGGTTGGAGTCGGAATCATTTAATGCCTGGAAACCAGGCTAAGAAGGCTCTCTACAATGGAAAGAAGTTAGGCCAAAAAGAATTCAAATAGAAATCGTAATCGCCAGATCTGCTATATATACCGATGTATCCTGCGTGTGTGTATCGTGCTCCATACAGTACGAAGAAAAAAAAAGAAAAAGCGTCCACACTGAGCTAACGCATACGGTGATTTTCGCGATCCCCGTTTAGTGAGCCTCGTGAATCCGGCGCGCAAACGTAATATCCCTTCTACAACAAGACGCACAGTAACCAAGGTTGCACCAATCGTTACTTCGCGGCAGGCAATTTGTCATTTGTCTGACTCGCGATCGTGAATCCAACTTCAAAACGCTTTCATTGCTTTTTTCCTTTTTTCCCCACGCGCTGATTGTTTCAAACAGCCTTATGCCCAACTCACCGATTCAATCAACATTTTTCCTGCAATAAAGCAGAAATGATGCTTTATTGCAGGACCCATCCCAGCTGCTTTTTCTTCCTTCTGAGACGCTTTCTGCTCAAGGCATGGCGGAAGAAATATTTGCTGGCGTTTTTTTTTTTTTTTTTCTGCTTCTTCTTCTTCTTGCTTTGTACGGCCATGCATCAGTGTAGTCTCAAATACGCTGTGAGATGGACTGCGCGTTGAAGTCACAGCCGTGGTTCCTTTCATGCATAAAAATAATGTACTCCACTAGCGAAAGCCTCTCACTTTTTTTGTTTTCGCCAAAAGGAGGTAAGCAGGTATCTCAAGGCAGCTTGTGTATCATCATGCAGCCAACCATAATTCACCTTCCTTTTCTGCCGGTTGCTACCTTGACCACATTCAAAGCCTCCGACATGGATTACAAAAGTACGAGACTAGCTCCACACTTGACGAGCGGAGATCAGCACGAGGAGTAATCCAGACGATAACACGATATGACGCGACGATTTTGTCCTGCTTCCACTCCATAGGCGTAGTTGGCAAAGCTGAGCTGACTGATTCCATTAACCTTAGCAGAAGCCTATCTAATCAGTGTTAAGTCTTTTTTTTTCGTACATTCTTGTTTACATGGGAATGTTACTTGGGCTTGCCTGTCTTTTATGTGTGTGTGTGTTTGTGTGTGTGTGTAAGAGAGAGAGAGAGAGAGAGCGGGCGCGAGTGTTTTGTGGTAGTTGATGCGCACCACCACAAGCAATCGACTGTTCACTCCTACCGTGTATTCACGGATACGTAAAAGTCATATCATACACGAACATCGACCACGATCGCCAAGAAACACAACAGAAGAGAAAGTTAACATCCTTCTAGTTCAAACGAAAACTGTTACCTTCTGTTAGCAGTCTAACTGCAAATGAAGAAGGGGACGTTCATGAAAACTCCCCAGTCATATTCAACATAAGCCCATGTCACCAGTTCAGCTGAAAGCGTGATGCTACGTGCCCATTCAAAGTACTTCGAAATCAACTGAAACACGCCCTGAACTCAGAACACCTGATTGCGGAAGCACCACGTATTCTGCCGATACAGAAGTGCCTAGAATTGGTTTTCGACGCTGTTTTCCGCATTATGCATCAATCTATGCACGTCCGTGGGGCCCTTCATTAGAATTTCCATGCCCTGCATTGACATACAGCGTAATTCCCAAAGTCCTGCTAGAGGGAAGCCATTGGGAAAGAAAACGTCCGGCTTCCACTGGCCCTGAAACAAACGGCTTCCCAGAGCTGGCAGGCAAGCACACTGTTTGTTCGTCAGGAGTCACTATACATGTGGGCCTCTGCAAGAGCTTCATTTAATGAAATATGATAAAGTTGCATTCAAAAAAGTCTTGCAGAGGTGGAAGAAAAACGAAGGATAAGCGCATGCGCATTATTCGTAGGCAATGAATATTGTGACTGGGCTATATTTTGCTGTAGGTTACTGTCAGTGAAGTAAACGTTAGATTTCAGTTAGAACACGCATACATGACCGCTTCAAATGTAAGACTGAGGTGATATGAATGTCCTCTTCCAGTTTTGTTCGTATCTGGTAAACAGATGAAGTCTTGCGTATCAGCGTTAAATGAAAGGCTTCAACGAGTTGAAGCTTTTCGAAGGAACTCTAAAGGAAAATACAACTCCCCCATTCCATAATGTAATATCATCCTACGAGGGCTGTTACAAAAATAACCGCGCGTTTTCAATTAAATGGGAGTACAGACATTTGCCCACGAACGGTTTGACAAAACTGAATTCTGTATAACCTCCAGAGTAACGTGTTTCCTTCGGTTTCTTGTTATTTCAAATAGGCTCGTAGTTATTTTAGTTTGACTGGAAGTTGTTTAGGTGTGGTTGCCAATTTTGGCAATCGAGCAAAGGCGCCGAGCGAAATTCTTTGTGAAACTTGGCAAATCGTTCACAGAAACGCTTCAACTTTTGAAGAAAGCTTACGGAGATGATAGTGTAAGCAGTGGTATGTGACTCAGCATAGTGACAAATGCACTAGGGGACCTGAACTCCCCATACGAATTCTCCCACTTCATTGCCTTATAATGTGTCCGACACCACTATGGAGTAACCGAGAACAACCAAACAGTCTACTGTAGCAGCTCGTCAGCAACAAGCCTAGCAGTCCTTACCCTTTCAAAGGGAGGCGGAGGGTTCCGACTTCTCAGACGTTTCTCTAAAACCATGTGCACTCTAGAGCGCAAACGTCACTCGTTTACGCTCGTTAGGTCCAGCACACTCACACTCTTTACCTGGAAATATTCCTATTAACTCCTTCATGCGAAGGCTATAATAAAATAAGGTTTTTCCTCAATACAATTCACACAGACTTCTTTCACGGCGATGTATTATCGGTCAGGATATAAACACATTGAAGTCCGTGGGTCTATTCATACGTCTGCGCAGGAGCGTCCCCATACATTTCATTGAGATTCGTATTTTACGGACGACAAACACGTTGCTGCACGTGAAAAGAATAGTAAAAACGAGAGAGAGAGAGAGAGAGGGGGGTGACCGTGTGGTTCTTTCGACGGCTCGCCGTAACACATTTTACAGCACTCTGGGCAACGCACAACACGAACCTTAAATGCAATTTCGTCCACTGTGTTATCTCCGCCCTGGCTAATTATATGTAAGAAAATGTTTACAATCAGTTACTAGTTGAACAACACTCTAGTTTGTTGTACTTGATTACCCGTTTCCCTTTCACGCTCCCTGCATATTTTTAATCCTAACGCGCAAGAAACTCCTAGCGCTTCTCTCAGTCATTTTAGGGAGCCTTGTTTCCAATCGTCCACGTCTAACTTGCTAGTATGTCCAGTTCCTACAACTTGCGGTTCTAAGCTTGTTTTTGCACACTCGGATTCCACATGAGGAAGAAAACACCATCTGGAGTACAGAGCTCTCTTGACTTCCCCTGAGATGATTGAAATGCGAACTATCGCAGCTCGGGTTGCTCACAGAAAGACCTTCGAGCAACTCAAGATTCTTGACACCGCAATTCAAACTATCTCGTCTACGTCGAGAGGACCTGGTGTCTACGCTTCCGGTGAGCTCAAGTTCCTCAATAGTCGATCTCGTCTGCTGTTACCCACTGCCTGAGGAAGTTTCATCCGTTTCAATTACCGTAGCCGAACATCTGCTTACGTGAAGCCCTCAACCGGGCTTCATTAAATTGTCATCTCTGGCAGTTTCCTCAAAATGTGTTGGCGTGTTAAAGCCTAGCCTCAAGTTCCTCCCCACGCCCTGCAGATCATCCTGAGTCTATACGGTAGATCCGATCTACCACGTGCCTTCTGGTTCGCCAGGCAATGAGGCCGAAGCGTGTGTCAGTTCGTGCGCTAAAGCAGCTCTCCTTGAAAAGCTTCTCCTAACGTAAAAAAATACCCGCGTCTTGACTGTACAAAAGCTGGCCATTAAGCGTTTCAAGCTTCGGGAAGCGGACGCGAAAGCTGTTTTTCTACTTCGTAGTGTCTTTTGGCCGAATGTGGTTCTGCTGTCCTCAAGAGAAGTTTTGTGCGGAAACAGTCCAGCCCCTGTGGCTTGCTCTGTAATTACCGAAAGATTTTAATGTCTCGATCACTTTCAGAGTCAAACGTTATTCGAAAAGCGCCGAACGTTTACCTTAAGATCATCCATGAACAAATTTTCCAAACATAAGCGTGGTTCATGCCTTTCATAAGTTTGAAAGATTGCGCTGTGCGAGCCATAAGCCATTGATGGATGGACATACGCACCCCCACATTCTGACTATCTGGAAGCACGTACTCTTTTGAAGGCTGCAAATGGCAATGTTTCCATTAACGTACAGTCGGAACCTCGCTGCATGGCTTGGTACCAAGAAAGGTTCATTAAGAAGTAAGTAACGAACTTCTTCTAAGTAAGCAAACACGTTATCGGGCGGTTACCATCTCGCACTGAGCATGCGGCGACGCAACCACCACCGTGTTGTGAAACTCGGGTGCATTTGGGGTGGATGGGTTGATCGAGGTTGCTTTTGTAGCTTGCAGCACGTAAGAAAGGCAGAGACAAACGGATAAGACAGGTGATGGCCACCCCTAATGCATCCAACTTTTAGCCATTCCCTTGCAGCAGAATGAACTGAAAGTCACATGTCTTCATGTTGTCAATAGGGGTTGTCGTGCGTCATGTGTTCTCTCTTTTCCGCTGCGTTTCTGACATGCTGGCGAACTACAAAAGAAACTTTGATAAGCCCAACCAACCCTAATGCACCCGACTTTTTGTACGTTGTGCTGCTTGGGTTGTGCTGCTAGGAAAGGGGATCTCAAAATTTCCGACCCTGAACTGTATTGAAACCCAGTGTTGAATAAGTTCACACGGCTTCCTTGCACTTACAGAAATAGTCATCCGTTGAGCATTTCAAAACATTAGGTTGATTGTATATCATAATTTGTAGTTACTGATACCATCTATTTCTCGTTGAAGTAACAGGTGCCTCCAAGGAGTCGTGTACAATATACATGAAATACCTGATAGAGTCTACAATTAGCGGTTTACTAGATAGATATCATATTTACAGAAATGAAAAGACGCTCTTCCCTGATACTGATTTGGAGAGCTGTAGACAGTTTCAGCCACTAAAATTATAACACAAAAAAAAAGACACTGGCGCAGCCAAAATAACGCATGAATCCCGATTTTACAGCGTATATTTACACCTATTCGCCCTTCTTTCTCCGGAACAAACCATACATTGGATGCATTCCCCTCTGACGTACAATCAGGTCGTGGGAACTTCGCATGTGTGGAGTATGAGCAATATGTTCAAAGCTATAAACAACTGTCTGAAACAAATGTTTGCTTTCCATGGTTTATTTTGCAGTAGGGACCTTCACCTCGATCTCGAACCTGGTCGTCTACATTACATTTTTTTTTTTTTTTCGAACTAGTCTGAAATAAAAGTCCAGCAACAAGGAAGGCGGCAGACTTCTCAGACATACGACTTATCTAGAGACGTGCCAAGATTCATTCCCGTAAACACACGGTTTTTCACTCGTTTTACCGAACTGAAAATAAATTCACTGAGTATATATGCTGCTGTTCACACGGCCATGTACTACCTGTCACTCAAACCTCAGTGAGCGCTGTGGTTGTAGGCTCTCTTCGAAGAACCACCGTTAAACGTAGCAGAGGTACATTCCGTTGTTCAGCTCAGGAAAGGTGCAAGATAAACGACGCGCTCCAGAAAACAGTGTCGAACAGAGACATGTATAGGATTCCCAGGTTCTCCATCTCTTATTCGGTTAGTGACTGAGAACGAGGAGACCCAACATACCCCGACACGGCAAAGGTCTATGAACGTTCGTTAGTCCTAGGCAAACGCTCAAATAGTTTCCTATGAAGTCTGTCCAATATGCTACGACAGAGGAAGGTAAAAGCGAATCGAAGATCAGCACTATCACCACCACAAACACTGCTCTATTAAAGCAAGTATAGACGTCAGCGTACATTCATCACTGGAACCTCTACATATTCCAAAGGGCAGAGCTACAAATGGACAGCCATATACACCACTGCCTCTAGAAAAATATGTCTACTGAATTGTCCATTATTAAAAAAGGGCCAAATTGGCATCCGCGCAGCTACGTAACGAGACGCAGCACACGGGCAGCCGAAGTCTTGCGCGCTTTTAGGCTGGTATATAAAAGCAGACGACATTTAAAAGCGTTTGAAATTATGGCAATGGTCGCCAGCTTCCTATAAGACGACGAACAAGTGATACTGTTAATTCAGTTTTGTGTCCTGCAGCTTACTTATCTCCTCCAAATGAGCTGCGTCCTATCACACGACGCTGACGAGTATAGTTTTTCGATGCCTACGCGCCAACGCTGGTATAGGTCTTTCTTTCCAGACAACAAACGTACAGAGTAAGAACAAATATAATCAAACTACAGATTGCTGGGCTTGCCGTCGCATGATGTGTGCCGCCTTGGGCCCACAACAAGGTTAGGGATGCGTATAGCAGCTTGATGACACGGAATTCGCCGAATTGCTACAGAATTCGCAAGGAAGGCCCAATGGCTGACTCAGTGAAGACGTAATGACTTTTCTAGGAACTTGCTCCATTCGTTCCGTCCATCTTTCGTGAAAGGAAACGTGGAATGAGCTTTTCTTTGGGACATTATATGCGAGACGCACATCCAATGCAGTCACTTTTGCCGTCCAAGTCGATGCGGCGCTAGGTGTCCCTTTGCTAGGTCCCCTACTTTGACCAGATGTCGACAGCTATTGGAAATGAAAGAAACAGTTCCCATTCCCTGGGTAAGACACCTGCGTTCAACTCTACCTGGACAGTCCCGTACTGTTTACAGCACTGTAACTGCCGCGTGCTGCTTTCGCAAGGGGCGATTGTAATCACAGTATTGAAACCCTCAGAGCGAGGAAAACGAGAGACGACAAGACAGATTCTCGACACGTCTAAGCTTTAATACACGTATAGATATATGGCCAAGCCAGATGGTGGAAAGTGAAACGTTTGCAACTGCTCTGTATAAGAAAAGCATGGCCAATACAACCTAGAGCTGAAGATTTCTACAGTTGGCTCAGCATAACATCTACATCCTATGGGTAATTCATAGAAGACATTTGTGTTGAAAAGAAGTACTGGAAACTAATTTTTTTTTTTTTTTCACACCGAAACGGCTGACATTCCAAGGGAGTTCACTAATCAAGTCAAAACTGGAAAAAGAAATAGCTGCAGCTCTTACGTTATAATAGAGAGAGAGAGAGAGAGAGAGAGAGAGAGAATAAATGGTACGACCGCAGCAAAAATAACGGCACGAACCGGGTGTAGAACGTACTAACTAATAAACCCCGAGATCCCTCTTTTCTAGTCGCGGGTTTGTTCGTTAGTACCACTACCAGCTCGCATGCGCCCTTGCTTTGTTGCGTAGCTTGGTTTGTTTCGACCGGACAAACGTCTCGCTGCATTAAAACAATACTACTGCGGATACACACTATTTTCGCTTGACAACGAGGCCATCCAAACGGAGATTTTCAAATCGTTGGGTATTCCGTATTCCATTTTCTCCACTGGGCTTCACAATGGTCCGTATCGGGACCTTTCAGCAGCATTGAGAGCCAACGACTCTCGCCTTACGCATACGCGCACATCTCTACAAGTTGATCAGTCCTCCGCTTTTTCTCCTTTTTGTAATTGAAGATGAAACAAAGAAAACCCTGATCGCGCTCCACCGGAGTTTTTTTTTTCTTTTTTCTTTAGTGCCAAATAAAAATTTCAGCTCTCAGGCACTCGTACGGGCAGGTCGCAGTCACAGCTAGCGACATGTTGCCAACCTATCGATCGTACAAGAGGGGATACATAAGGAAGAATGATAACAACCAAAATAAAACACAAGCCTTCCCTTTGTATTTCACTCTTCAAAGTGTTTGCCGAACCGTCCTTTTCGGACACCCCAAGAGATGCGCTTCCGGATGACGTTTCGCTAATGGAGCCACTGAATGTTCTCTGCCGAGAAAATAGACATGACAGAGATGGGCACGCACAGTCAAAGTGCTACACCCTTTCGTCAAATGATACAGAAGCTGAGCCACGTTCAGATAAATGTCGCCGCGTGAGGTCATTTGCTGAGCACGTGTACAAAATGTGGCACCAAGTCGACCCGAGGTGTGGTTATCGGGTTATGTGGTCGAGGTAATATCGAATTTATTATATCGAATATACAAAAAACGCTAAAAGGCCTATCGAGCAATACAGTTAATGCTACATACCACGGCGCGAAAGTGTTGTTTGAATGGTTAAAAAATGCATGTAAAGTTGGGAAGGCCTGATCTCGTTGGGCACAGAATTCATCCTCTTGCTCCATCGAGTGGAATAGAGCGCAAAATATTGTTTGTAGTGAAAGTTGGAACGTTAATTTGTAGCGATATAAACGACATTGGGTTAGCCCCAGGGGGGAATGCAGGGTTTCTGTTCACGTATTTCTTTCTCGCCCTCAGAAGCTCCTACTTTCTGGTCTTAATGCATCTGCTCTACCGTACACGGTAGGTATGATCAAACAGTAGGCAACTGTGTCGCAGTAGCTGAAGGCTGCACCATGCGCCCTACGCAAGATGCATGTGCGAAAGGCGAGACCAAACCCGTATAAATATCTGAACTTAACGCGTCCGTATGTTGGTGTCCAAACCCCATTTACCTCCCATTTCACAACAATCGGAGTAAAATATCACTAGTGCCTTCTAAAATAGCTCCTACGTCACGAAAGAAAGGCAACTACCGAATTTCATGTCCACATGCTTAAATATCTACTCAGTGATTATCAGGTTTAGGCTGAGCTCGTATACAGAGAAGTTAGGAGCATTGCCCAGACGTTCACGCTTCTATGAAGAAGAAACATGGCAAAGAGAAACGTGTGTATTTTCTTGGATTTAACACGGTACACCGAAGTACATGGTCTTATTCATTGGCACACAGCAGTACTCACTGCAGTTCAAGGTTCCTGACGCACCATGTGTCAAGCCTTACATTTAATATTTGTGGACCTCAGAGTTTAGTTAGCGCATACAACTGGTTGACAGCCCTTTAGTCACCTAAGTTCTTTTAATTTTTAAACTGTCCTTATGTTTTATGTGGACACTGCATAGGGTGCCGACATTACACTTAGTTTTAGTTCTACACTAGTTCTGTGTGTTCTATCTAGTTCTACTTCGTGTTAACGCTTTCATGCAAAAGATACGCCGACTCACGTTGCATGCATCCGTGCGGGGATTATCAGGGCAATGAGTATACGGGAACCAACTTTGTTGCAAGTCTATGTAGGTCTTTTGATGCTGCATAAGTCTGCTTTCAAGCGAACGGAAAAAGGAAACAACGGCTTATACCCGAACAAGTTTGCACGAAGCAGTTTCTGCAGTAAATGGTCCTCCCCACGACGCCTTAATGATGGAATAACATGTACAACGTCAAAGACAGAGCGAAAAAACGCAATAATCCTCAAAGTAAGAATGTTCCTCAAGTAAATAAAGTACAGCATTTCTAGAACTTCACAATGTATAAAAATTGTGGCGCAATGAAACAAAAAAGAAAAGAGAAGCATAAAAAGCTAAAAGCTCTTTTCAGGAGAAGTAATGTTCATTTGGGAGTGTCCTCATTAGTGCTAGCTTCTAATTGCCTTGCAACTTGGCGAGTTCTCAAAGTTTTCTTCCAAATCACAGCGTCGCATAGGTCGGTCGTCATGGGTGTTGAGGTGGCATAAGCGTAAGCATATAAATAAGCGTGATGTATCGCGGTCACTTCCTCCTTGCTAAGATATTCGCTTTCTATGAATCTGGTTAAGACACAAACTGTGGGCTACTGGTCAAGTTCGCTGTTTTTGCGTTGCAACTATGTTGTTTTTGACTGAACTTAAGTGTCAGGCTTCATAGCACTCGGGAGTATGTTGTAGGAAACACGCGCAAAATACGCCTACAGTCTCGGTCTCTCT
>JARGYV010058324.1:0-21436 GCA_029532675.1 Ornithodoros moubata | reverse complement strand
AGCTGTTAGATTCAGAAGTGGTTAAAATCGATGTATCGTATGGGTCTGGGGAGACAAAATTACACGAAGTGACACGTACGCTGCTGCAATGATCAAGAACTTCAAAGCCGCCATGTTCATTGTTTACACCGGATCGAAAGAAGGGGGATGAGTTATAGATGAGATTGGTTGGATCGGTTGGACTGGTAGCGTACTAGGGTACAAGACGGCGGCCCCTAGCATTTGACGCTGCGAATAGGCAGAAATACACGCTGAAATGGCGGACCTTGGCTCACTTGGTTCGACTGGCCTCAGATACTTTAGTTGCGTACGGAAGCATCCATTCTAATCGCCGTGGACATCACGTTTCAAAATGGCGAATCGCACGGTGAAAGATGCCCGCTCTGTTCGGGGTACAAATCCTCAGTATTTAATAGAAAAAATCATTCGGTCGAGAATATACGACTCGAGGTATTGGAAGGAAGAATGTTTCGCTTTAACAGGTGCGTAAAATTTGGAAGTGTGCACCTAAAACCTCCTGTAACAAACCGATGACGCCCCGTAAACAACAGCGTTAATGTTATTACCTGACTTATCTTTCAGCGGAACTATTGGTGGATAAAGCAATGGAGTTAAAATATGTCGGAGGAGTTTTCGGAGGGAATGTGAGACCTACACCATTCCTCTGTCTTCTGCTCAAAATGCTGCAGATCCAACCAGAGAAAGACATTGTTGTGGAATTCATCCGTCAAGAAGATTTCAAGTATGACGCTTAGTATGTCGCCTTTTTATGAGGTATACGCGATATTATTCCTACTTTCAGGTACGTTCGTGCCTTAGGTGCAACATATATGCGTTTAGTTGGAACCTCTTTAGATTGTTACAAGTACCTGGAGCCCCTGTACAACGATTACAGGAAACTGCGCCGTCAGCTAAGGGATGGAGGTAAGCCCCTGCAAATTCCCGAGGAAGGATATTTTACAGTAATTTTCTTTCCAGCATTCGTAATAGTCCATATGGACGAATTCATCGACGAGCTATTGCGGGATGAACGCTCGGTGGATATAATTCTGCCACGAATTCAGGTAGTTGCTTTAAAAGAATTAGCTGTTGTAAGTGAGAAAGGTTTACATTTTCATATCTAGAAACGGGGTGTGCTAGAAGAAACCAACGAATTGGAACCACGGATAAGTGCTCTCGAAGACGACCTGGATGAAGTTGAGTCCATTGATGAGGACGACGAGAAGGTGATGATCATATCATTCAGCGAGGCCTGTGCTTCCAGGTCTATCATTGGGTACACGTACTGCGCAGTGCACGTACGATATTCTTAGTGCAAATGTGGTTTGATACATGGCCCTGAGATATTGTGTGATCTTGTAGCACAGAAAGCGAAAGGGGGAATATGTCAAAGCTTAGGAAAACTCGCTTACTTTTATTCAACGTTTATTGCATGCTTTTTTTATGTGTTAACTAGTTGGTGTCAACTATACATTCATGTTAATTATGTATTATGTTGATTGTTAATGTGTTATTGTGCAGTATTTGTTACATATTATTGCCCTATTTGTTTTCCGCAGTTTTTTAATGTTTCTACCCTCCCATGTAATGTCCGTAAGGACGCACGGGGTATTGAGAAATAAATAAACATATTCCCTTATTTATGAAGACAAAGCACCATGTTAATACATTTTAATACATTATTTTTTAGTGATGTTTGCTATGTTACACTATATTATTCTGACTACCTCTAAGTTTGAAAATGTGTACTCTGAATGCTCATGTTATGGGATCTAGAACATGTTACTAAGTATCTATTTTAGGAAACCTTTAAGTTTTTGACACAGATCCATCTGAGAACTAGAGTGCCACGATAACTGTCTGTACCAAATTCTAGCCACCACCACCTGAACCCAGGAAGGAACCATCATCTAGGCAACATTCGGACTCAAGCAGACGTAAAGAGAAGTCTCGGGAACACCACAGCTCCAAGGACCATCGTGATAGTAGGGATCACAGAGACTACAGAGAGCACCGGGATAAGGACCACAGAGACCGGGGTAGGGAGCACAGGGAAAAAGACTATAGGGACAATAAGGACAAAGACTACAGGGACAGGGAGCACAGGGACAAAGAGAGGGATCATAGGGACAAGGATCATAGAGACCACAGGGACCGGAAGCATCGCGACGACCGGAGCCGTGCAGACAAAAGAAAAAAGTAGGCGAAATAGATGCCTTGTTAAAAAAAGAAAAATCAAGAAAGGGTTACTGTGAAACAAAGTACAAGATTGATATGTCTCTCTTTCCAGGTGAACAGTCAGCATGTGCAACCATTGTAGCTCTGTACAGAACTTCCCATCAACCACGTTTGAATAAAAGCGTCTTTCCTCTACGAATTTTTGCATGCTTTACTGAGTATACAAAAATGGAGTGTGCCATCACCTAGCTGCCTTAATTTCTCATCACGCACTCGCTAACACAAGTAAAGTGTGAAGAAAACTTTGTTTCCAGTGGGTGAGACATGCAAGACCACCCATGCGTGTCTCCTTGATTGCAATAAAAAAGCAAACGATACCTTTGGCGTTCAAGGTCAGATGTTACGCACATTTGGCAGCTGTGAATCTTCGCGCATGGGGAAGACCGGGCGACGTTTCTAATTTGGTAACTAGGCGATATTTTAGGCGGCTGTGTCACGCAGAGCAATACATGTGGGCAGGTAAGCCCCAAGGAATCCACAGACACTGACGCGGCTGCAACTTACGGGTGTTCGTACGCAGAGTTCCCACGGCTTAGGCATCAACCAGTCAGTCATGGCCCGCATACGAAGGCAATCTGGACAGCATGCGAAAAGCGCGCGCACAACGTAAGTGTCATTTGCAGACCGTTGTTTGTACGAGTTGCAGACGCCCTCATCACTTCCGCGTTAGATAACGATAATGTATATCGACGCTAGTACACTGCGCAGAGCTCGACGAATTAAGAGCTAATGCGAAGTAATTATTGAGCTAGTTCTTGTTCATAATGATGTTTTTCGTTTAGTTAATTGATGTCCGTCAATGGCGGTGTTCCCGCGGCTTATACACGAGAAATAACGGAGTTCCATTGTTTATCGCCCTCTCAATCGGCCGGTGAAGGAATAATATTTTCACTCGCTACGATCCTGTTTCACTTCCTGTTGTCTTCGGACTCGCCGACGGATAGCATCAGCACCAACAAGTAGGTAGTGAAATGTATGCATTTTCACGTGCACTACGTGGATATGTGGCATTATATAGTGTGCATTGGTGATCAGAAACACCAGCCTGTGTCCTTGACTTAATGGCCAACTCTCTCTTTAATTAAAGAAGGGGGTGGCGATCACGAACCTTCTACCCTCTGCTTTTTTTTTATTTTTATTATTTATTTTTTGGTACCGAGTGCAAGTGAAAATGATGTAGAGCAAAACAAGAAAGGAGGAAAGCGCCTGAACTTCACTCGGAACTTCCTGCCCTCTTTCGGACAAAATGACGTCACGGCACGCCCTGAATATTAACAGAACGGAACAGAATTGACAAAAAATAAGATGGCGAGAATTATTTACTGAAATCACAGCCCACAAAGTGACAGACTTCATGCCCACATAAGTATTATGCGGGGCTATATGGTGAAAAATTGATCATATAAACATATGTAGGTCTTCTCATGATATAGCTAGTGCAAATTAATCAACTCTCTAACCCACATCATATACAAATGCAGTTGACCAGTGATACAATCTCACTAGTCAGCATAAAACTGCAGTATTCCCATTATTATTATTCCCATCATCAGTTAATTAACTTGAATTATGTTGTATGCAGCAGCACAAACGTAACAAATCATATAGCATATAACGTGTAGTGGTGGTGCCGGGCTAAAGTATATATCCTCTGCCACTTTTAAGAGCTTTCTTTTGCTCTGTCTTTAATTCACGAGGCCTCCGTTACCTCAAAATACACCACCCTGAAAAAAAAAAAAAAAGGTTGGCGATACAGCATGCTTAGACTACCAAGGTTGTTGCACGTCCCCTGCAAAACAAACCTAGCACTTTGTACTTTTCCAAATGAAAGGACACTGTCCACTGTGACGAAGTGCAGTTGTGACTCCTAAGCTCCCAAACTGTATGGGCCACTCTCTTCAAACTGTCAGTTCCAGATCTAGTTTTCTACCCACTCTTAGAAGCTGACTTTCTTACACAGGATGCACTTTATTGGTGTGGATGTGGGAACTCAAAGTGTCAGAGCAGCTCTCGTCAATGAGAAGGGAGTTGTCCTCAAGACTGCTGTCCATAAGATCGATACTTACAACCCACGACCCCAGCACTACGAGCAGTCCTCAGACCAGATTTGGAATATGTGCTGCAAAGCTGTTAAGGTAATGCATATACCAGTCTGAAAGGCAGTATTTAATCCCTTCTCTTCTCAAGGAAGTGACAAGAGGTGCTGAGAAGATCAGGGGGCTGGGCTTCGATGCCACATGTTCTCTCGTAATTTTGGATCAAGAGGGGCTTCCTCTTACAGTTAGCCCCACAGGTGAACAAAGTTAATCAAATTTCATTTATGAATCCTTTTGCTACTTGTAACATATGTTTATAGTCTAGTGTACCCTCATACACAGGAAAGTCAGAGCAGAATGTCATTCTTTGGATGGATCACAGGGCAGTGGACCAGGCAGCTCTCATAAATGAGACCCAGGACGATGTATTGCGGTTTGTTGGAGGACAAATCTCACCCGAGATGCAGCCCCCAAAACTCCTTTGGCTGAAACAGGTGCGGTGTCCATCCCTTTCAAATAAATATGCGGCATTCTTCTTCTCTTAAACAGAACATGAAAATAACATGGGAAAACGTGGGATACGCATTTGATCTTCCAGACTTCCTGACGTGGAAGGCGACAGGGTCAGACACAAGGTCTGCAGGTTTCTATCCAAAGTCAAATATGGCAGGGACCACAATGTCTCATATTTAAGGTGGTTAACTAAACAGGTCGCTCTGTTCCGTCGTCTGCAAGTGGACATACCGTGCAGGAAACTCGGAAGAAAACGGCTGGAAGGACTCGTTCTGGATTCGTATAGGGTTGGCTGACATTGTTGAAGACGGCTACAAGAAGATAGGTGAATAATTTTATGGCAAGAAACGCATAGTGTTGTCATAAGCTTTGTGTGCCTTGTATTGTACAATGTAGGGACCAGATTTGCCGCCCCGGGCTTTCCTTGTGGAAAGGGTTTAACAAAAAAGGCTGCTCTCCAACTGGGCCTCCAGCCGGGGCTACCGGTGGCCACTTCCATCATTGACGCTCATGCAGGTGGAATAGGTAAATCCGGTTTCGCAACATTACCACTGCTGACGAAAGGGTGTCCGTACAAGTCACATGACTGACTCCTTTGATAGGTCTCCTGGGATGCGAAGTTGATGACGACTATCACAAGTCCTTCTCGCGTAGGCTAGCTGTGATTGCTGGGACTTCTACCTGCCACATGCTGGCAAGTGTTGTTCTTTTATCAATCTTCATTTTTGAGGAATAACTTGACTCTTCCCATGCCCCTACAGGCCAATGAAAACAGCATCTTTACTCCTGGTATCTGGGGTCCTTACTACTCAGCTATGGTACCAGGAATGTGGCTGAGTGAAGCTGGACAAAGTGCTGCTGGTAGTTTGGTGAGCCATTACAATATTTAACCTTACGAGTGTTTTTCACAGCTTTGTGTATTATTCAGTCCTTGAATGAAGAATGTTTTTCAGATTCAGCACATTATTACTTCTCACAAAGCATTCCCTACAGTAACAGCAAAGACCAAAGCAGATCGGTATACTAGCTTACAGGTCTTGTATAGAGATTATGCGATTTTCTTTTTCCTTTCAGACATACAGAAGACACTTTAAACTGGATGCTGGGTCAGATGTGTCTTAAGAAAGGACTGCCATCCATCTCTCATCTGGCTGCAAACCTTCACGTTTGGCCCGACTTCCATGGCAATCGTTCACCCATTGCGGACCCAAACCTTCGAGGCATGGTGAGTCACGCTATGTCCCCAAGGGCGTGTGTCGTTCGTGCCCCGCATTTCGGTGAACGTCCAAAACAGAAAAGAAGCACAATTTGTAACACCTGTCAGGTCTTTTGTCGACAGCAGCCATACTTCAAAGCTTAGGAGCTGTTGTGCTTAGAATATCCCCCTTTCATGCCCAGGATGAATGGCTGTTGTCACATTTATGCTGGACAACTTCCAAGAGGGAAACTGGTGTAAAGGAAAGCTTCGGGACAGTTTGCATGTCTTGCACCGGAGTTCACGCTTGGATATTTTCGCATCGTTGTGTAGGATGACTTTCACAACTTGTAAATTCTTCTTACTCTGTCTCGATATGCATGCAGTAACTGTAGAATCATTTAGGTGTGCGGCCTGACTTTAGAGTCTGACGAAGAGGATTTGGCTTGTCTCTATCTTGCTACAGTACAAGGCCTTGCTGTGAGTATCCCAAGACCCTAAAGCAAAAAGCTTGAGACACAAATAGAAATGTAGTTTTCCCACAGTATAGCACCAGGCAGATTTTGGAGAGTCTACGACAGACGGGACACTCCGTCTCCATCATCTTGCTCTGTGGCGGATTATCAAAGAACCCCCTCTATATCCAGATGCATGCAGACATTACAGGTGTGTGCCTCATCATCATGTCTGCCCAAGTAAAATGACATGCTTCGAAACCTCTGCAGGGCTTCCAATTTTGCTTCCTTCGGAACCAGAGTCCGTCCTCCTGGGTTCAGCCATACTGGGTGCAAATGCAAGCGGGGTTTACAGCAGTGTCACGGAGGCCATGCTGCAAATGGGAGGCTCTGGCACAGTGGTCCGCCCCAACCTCAGAGACAAGAGGTAAGAGAGCTACCATATCCCTTCCAATGGGTAACCGCGCATAGCAAGCTATACATGGGACATTGCAAGCGTGTGCCATGGGATCATGCAGTGCTGCTGTCCAGCACAGTGCCAGACTCCAGCCACCATCTGCTTTAGAGTTGTCCATGGGGTTGCTTTCTTATACCAGAATGCAATAATTTGCATTGTATCATACAGTTTCTATTGTAAGCTACTACTAGTCATTATTACATCGATGCACTTGTAGGTTCCACGATGCAAAGTACGAAGTGTTCCTGAAAATGCTCAACTGCCAGCAAGAAATAAACAAGCTCATGGAGCAGCTGTGATACAAATGACGAGAAAAGAGCTATTTTATAAACCCTGTATACATACTACAAATGGCTGTATATATATTTTCAAGAATACAATGTTTCACAGGCTGTCATCAGGCAGTACACCCACTGCTTTGGCACTTACTTACCTCCAGTACACATTTATTGCAACATATCACCTCTAACATTTCGTGAATTCTGCAATTTTGGGAGGAGAAAACACTTTTGCAAGGAAGCTAGATTATGCCTCCATCCATTCTTAAATTCTACTCGGGGCTAAACATGAACTTAAAACATTCATGGGACTAAAAATATGCAGGCACAGGTAATAAGGAATGGGTACGATGCGACACACATTTAATTACGTGATGACAGTGGGCTTGGTCCTCTTGGTGAACTTCTCCAGCTCTGAGAGGCTCAGGGCTATGTCAATCAGAGGTTTCAGCATCACCTGCAAATGAGTTTGAAGCATTATATGAAACAATTCATAAAATATAAGCTTTACTGTGTCAGAATCTATTGTCACAAGCTCCTCATATTGCAAGAAAAATCTGTTCAGACAAGGCAGGCCAGCCGATGGTAACTTATATCCCTGATAGAAACCCTGAGAATGAGGACAAATTTCTCCATGGATCCATAGCTTCTACTATGCTTATTGTGTTCAGAGTCTCACCTGAGCATCCATCTTGCATTTTGCAGGGTCAGACTCGTAGCTGTCAATGTAGAGACGAATTGTGGCACCGGAGCTCCCAGTTCCACTCTTTCGCATTACAATTCGAGACCCATCTTCAAAAATTACTCGAAGTCCCTGCAGAGTATGGATATTCTCTGGCTCTCAACCTTTCAATATAAGCAGTATTTTGATAAATGAGGGGACAGCCCCTCATTTATCAAAACCCAACATAGTATGGTAAAACCCCCTAAATCGAGGTAACATCACGACAGCCTATCAGCAAACAAAATATACCGTAAGCTATGTCTGACGCATAGCTTTGGCTAACCACGCACAAAGACCTGCTGTTCGAATTCGAAGAGGCATGTCACTGTATTGATGCTGACATGTGAAAACTCATTTACAGTTGACACATCTGAGCTTCCTGCATGCATGAACTACACAAACGAGCACAACGTTTTGCTCCATGTCAGTGGCTTGGATTTTGTTCAGCTCCAGCTGCGTCCAATAACCGAACTGTTTGCGAACTGGTTCAACACTTCTGTTTTACATCTCAGAAAATACATATAGAAAAATGCGTACGGCTGTTGCAGCTGTTACAGTTACAGCTAGCAGATAATGGCCAGTGTCTGCTGGTTGGAAACTAAAGGATTTACGAGCGTTAGTGTGGTGCCCTCCTCCTCTCTGGAGAGCAGGCGTGTATGAAGCACTCACAAGAATGTGTGACTGCTAGGTGAAAATTTGCTAAATTCATGATGTGGAGACTATCGTGTCCCCGTTTGGGGACTGAGAGGCACTTGAACTTTTAGGCTGGCCTTCTTCATGTCAGAACCATTTCATTTGCCCAGTTACCACTATAATTTTTTCCAGTTCTCCTCCAGTTAAACAGTACCAAAATTTCAGTTTGGGTCTGGTTCTTGCGAAAACAATGGTCTGAGTTCGCTTCGACACTCTGGTTATAAATACATGTGGTGACCCAGGGACGTGAAGAGACTTGAAGTAAAGCAACTTTGATGACAAAGATGCTTTGCTGTCCACCCTTATTTGGCTAAGGGGGAGCTGGGAATATAGATCTCAATTGCGTGTGATAGGTGTTACACCTGACGTTCTTAGTGTAGACATCTTCTAAGAGTAATAGTTATCCCTGGACAGCTATGTGTCTTTCTATGATTAGAGGAAGACTACCAAAAGGGAACAGAAGCCAACAATTATTTGAAACTAGAGATGTAACAGATCATAGGCATAGAGACTCGCTCCACCAAGATGTGAAGACCCCTGTAGAGATGTCTTAATGCGGGATCCGTACCTGCTTTGAAGAAACAAATCCTTTGACTGGGTCTTTGTAACTGAAGTCGTCGGCCAGGGCCACTGTGAACGTCTTGTCGTCTGCCGTGAGCTTAGAACCCACAAAGCCTGGAGCAGTGATTTTTTTCTCAAGGGCATCCAGCATTGCATGCACTGGTTCACTTTCACAGTGCTCGTAGTCATAACGTGTGAAGTAGTTGCGCCCGTACGTATTCCAATGCTCTTCCAACAGGACTGGAAGTTCCTTTTTGGTGTGGGCCAGCACAGAGAGCCATGCCAGTGCAGCCCACATGCCATCTTTCTCACTGGGTAAGAACAGCGACATTCCTTAGAGTCAGCAGAAGATATTCACAATGATTTAGATAATTCTGTCTTTCTCGCACAGATAAGGAATAGAATAACGCATCAGCAGTATGAAGATACACTTATCTACACTTTTTAGCTAAAACTTACAATCCAGGAAGTCATCAGGAATGGTGAGCATCTAACTCAGTAAGTAACCAGTGCTTACCGAATGTGGTCGGAGCCAGTTCCGAAGCTTTCCTCTCCACACAGTGATAGCTTTCCCGCATCCATTAGGTTTCCGAAGAACTTCCATCCCGTTGGAGTTTCGTAGAGAGACACTCCTTTCTTCTTTGCCACCCTGTTATCAGATAAAAATACCTTGAAGGAAAACCTAGAAGTGTAAACATTCAGCTATGGAAGGACCTCCTACTGCCCATTATCTGCTCAACTCGATACTCGACAGAGGGAGGAAGGTACAGGACCACGAAATTATCCCTTGGGACCTGCCACAGCCCCCAAATTCTGGTTATGCCTAATGTAAATCATATCCAAAATCTCACACAGAATTCAGAATTTTTGTTACTGATATCAGTCCCTAAGTGACACACTGCTCCAGTTTTCTCTTTCAGAGCAGAAGTAACGGCAAGCGAATTATATCCTATGGAATTGCAGTTCCATAAAATATTATATGAAATTTAAATTTACCCGGAGTTGGTTAATGCATATTTTTGCCTCAATGAACAGACACAAGATTTGCATTCTGCATAGTATGCTGTCAAATAAGCTTAGTTTCATGCACCTTCTCTAAAACAATTGTTGCATGAGAGCTATTCCGATGTCCTGTTAACATACTCAAAAGTGAGTAAGATATAAATCTATACAAGAGTACTTGACCTCTCGAGAAGGGTAGTAAATAGAGCCATTCGTTTTCCCTGAAAACAACTCAAGATAAAAAAATTTTACCAGGAATTATACACACACTGGTTGTGTGATTTTCATTACTTCCTTTAGGTTAATTCAATTCTGTTTGTTATTGAAAAAGACCATGCAGCAGAACTCTTTTCTTTCCTCGTGTCAGGGGCAACAGTGAAGCGATCACCTAGTGGAGGTTTATCAAATGAGATGTTTTGGGGAACAGTGCCAAAATCTGGAGGTCTAGCTGCTTTGCTTATCACCATTTAAGTTTAGTACCCTTTGCCATACAGTCCACCCAGCATTTATCATAATTTGAGGTAGCATATGTAGCAATTGACAATAGTGGACACATGCCTGCTGCCATTGCCATCACTATCTGGTGATAGTAATACCATGCATAACTAGATACAACATGTTCATGAAGTCTTCTGCTATTTGGCTTCACAGAATAAATTCCCCTGTCTGAACTCGAAGCATCAGAGCAGCCCTTGCCAGTGAGAAGGGAGCTGTCCTCAAGACCCCTGTCCATAAAATCAATAGCCTTTTCTAGTGTTTTTCAACTCCTCACTCACTTGTGGTACATGTTCAAAATTAGGCAATAGCACTGCTGTCAGCAATTCCAGCCCAGCAGGTGTGCATATATTCCCACAATTCGGGTGTCAGGAGGTTCTATTGTAACACTGTTTTCTCTATTTTATCTTCTTACCTGTCTACAGCTCCTGCTGTGGGCATGCTGCGAGCCAGTCCCCTTATCCCAGTCTTCTGAAAGTAGGGTATGCACTCCATGTTGTTTGCGATTACGGCGAGAGAGTCGGAAGGTGTCACGAAGAATGCCTTGCGGCCCAAGATCATGTTACGGTCCTGCACGAAAATCAGACTCAGAAACGCTTCTCAGAGCATCAGAAGTTGTCTGCCAAATCCCTAAACATACCCCATCTCCATCAAATGCAGCTCCGAAGTCGTAATCTCCCTTGCGCATCTCCTCTACCATGTGGTGAGCATA
Source organism: Ornithodoros moubata (assembly GCA_029532675.1). Classification (NCBI taxonomy): domain Eukaryota; kingdom Metazoa; phylum Arthropoda; class Arachnida; order Ixodida; family Argasidae; genus Ornithodoros; species Ornithodoros moubata. The sequence goes on along the minus strand of JARGYV010058324.1, from coordinate 10,077 downwards.
GGTCAGGTTCGGGTCGGGATGGCCTCCACCAAAGTCTTCCAGGGGAACAGCATGGTGGATGTTCTCCAAGGGTGCTCCAAGTTCTTGGTGGAAGGTTCGCTTGGAGTAGGGTCCAGTAATGCCATTCATACAATCGATGAGAATTTTGCATTGTTTATGGCCTCCAGTACCCTATAAAGTTACAACGTCATAATTTTGAAATATGATATAACAGGTACAAAACCAGGATGACACAGGGCTGTGCTTTTCCCAGGAGTCCCACAAGCTCCTAACCTGTATGAGCGACTTGATAGCACTGAAGTCAAAGATCTCCTTCATGAGTTCCACATAATCATCCACGCTGTCGATAACTTCCACTTCAAATGTGTGTCCATCTTGGACCTGAAAGGTCTGAAGGCCCAATTTTGTGACATCCACCGTGATGTCAGGAACGAGTTTGTACTCCGAAATCTTAAGAGAAACCTCAAAAATCTTGTTTGTGACATCCTCTAGTGCAGGACCTGCATCCAAGATACAATAGATCAGGCGGCTCCAGCAGCAACAAGTAGAGCAAACAAAATCTCTTCCCATGACCAATGCATGTCTACATACACCTCCACATACCTCCGTTGGATACGTTAAACTTGATACCAAAGTCAGCATTGATGCCTCCAGGGTTGTGGCTGGCAGTGAGGATGAGACCGCCCAGCACTTTACGTTTGCGGATGATGCACGATACCGCTGGAGTTGAAAAGAGGCCGTGCTGCCCTACTACGATACGCTTTACCTGACAAAAAGAGGATGAACTGCGATTATGGTTCAGTGCCAGAAGGAGCTAAACTTACATGACATGATTAGGCATTCATGATATGACAATGTTACAGCACGGTTTCTTATGAACAACAAAAGCAAAACAATCACGCCACAGTAAAACCGCATAAAACCCATAAAAGAAAATATTGCAGCCATCGTATCAGACTTCACGCGGGGAAAAAGTGCAGTCTAGCAACACTGAAAATTCCGAGTATACAGAAGCCAACTGTACAAGACACTGGTGTATACAGGTGAAGCTACCTTCACGAACTGTGTTAGCCGAACGCCAGTTAGAAAATTACCCAGCTTGCCTTCAGCATCAACTGCATATGCAAATTACGGAAGCTTCTACTGTTCCGTTCGAAAGGTGTGCGAAAGTAAATCGTTTAATTTTCATCCGCATCAAACCGATATGCAGATTACGCAAACTTCTATCGTTGGTTTAAATCATCGGCAATCAAATTCGTTCTTATTTCCATTTACCAAAACGCCGCCGTCATAAGTAAAAGCGCATGTCAAAAGGAATTACAGCCATCGTGCCAAACTTGACGAGGATAATAAGTGCAGTCTAGCAACAAAATTTCGAGTATACAGAAAAGCCAACTTCACAGGAAACTGAGGTGCACGAGAGAAGCTCGCCCTACAACAAACTATATAGGAGAAGCCACCTTCACGAACAGTGGCTATTCTCGCTACAGCTCGGACAGGAATGTCTACAATGCGGTACCTTATTCGCAGCTGACATTTGAGCTATCTTCTGGATGGCTGGAATTCCGTTGTACCGTCCATCACCTCCAACGATGAGTGTGCAACCCTCAAGTGAAGGTCCGACAGAGTCAAAGACGCTCTGAATGAAGTTCTCAGAGTAATTGGGCTGCAGGAAAGTCTTTGTGGGCTTTCGAAGCCCACTAGTACCGGGCTTTTGACCATCGTAAGGCGTTGTCTTGACTGTCACCACGTTCATGATGGATTTTGACTAGAACCGCGGACCGAACAGCTCGAACTGACCTCGACAGGGCGTTACTGAAAAGGTCACGCGAACCTCTTGCACCCGCTGGCGTGATGTTAGTGACGATTAGTTCATACTGTATATGTCGACAACGAAATCACGGTGGCTAAATCGAAAATTACCGTTAACAGCAGAATGTCAGTAGAGAGCCAAAAGCGAAAATGTGCGAGGACTGGGAACAAAAATAACGCAATATTTTGTTTTTCTGCGTAAATTCAGTGTATTTTAACAGCATCAGTGCATGATATTTTGTACTGTGCATTGTACTATGTGGGTAAGCAAGCATACCCAAAGGCTCTTGGTCGTCTGCTACTGCTGGAATGCATGATAGTCGCCGGGAACGTTGTATCTGTATTGCATTCGTCGGGAGTTGTCAGCAGCATGTAAAATTATTGCTTGTGTATTGAAAATAAATATAAAAAAATTATGCTTAAATAAACCTAATAAGACATGGGAGAAAAATCCAACTTTGTTCTAGCCAATCTCACCAAATATGGAGCCCCCTATGAATGTACTGCATGCATGTCCATACATTGCGCTTGAGGTACATTGTGTGTGTGTACAATGCACAACGACGTACAATGTGTGCATATTATGTTATGACAGGATACCTTCATGCCTTCCCCTCCACGCGTTATCACATGACGTTGTTTTGAACTGACAAATAAACCCCTGCTGGGGCATATGTTATCGCCGCCGACAGAAAGTAGCCCCAATAAAGTTGTTATCACCAGCACTAACACACACTAAGCTTTGTCCATTATATTCAGACAGGAGACACAAACCAGCAGCAATGTTTACTCTCCATCACTGAAGTATTAAAATTCAATATGTCGGAAAATAGTAAAGTAGGCTTTCCCTCCGAACAGCAAAATACGGTGTAAACAATGCGCATGATGCCTTGGGGGTATTGCAGCAGTGTACGTGTCACTTCGTTTCATTTTCCTCCCCAGACCCACACGGCATATAGATTCTAACCACTTTCGATTCTAATGACTGTACAGAAAATTGGCCATCGGCCAGAGATTTGTTAAATAGGCATATCCTCTCACTTGATGTGTGTGTCATTCACCTATTTTCTGATCAACCTTTTTAAGCATAAGTGAACACGTGGAAGGTTCCCGTCATTCACAGCTCTTAATGATGTGCCCTTTAAAAAAGGTTTGCCGTTCAGTTCAGGAGTCTTTGGGAGAGCGTATGTGTTTCAAGCATGCTTTCAAAGTGGCCCTCAAAGTTACGTGTATGACGTATTAATTGCTATTCGCCGTAGAAAGTCATCTGGTTTTTGCTCCACTATGTCCAGCCACATATCTTGACGTCACTTCCACCACACTTGGTGTGAAATGGTTCTCCAGATAGGGTGCCTCCTTATCTTCTTTCCTCCATGACTGTACTTGAGTACTAACTAGACTAACGGGCTTGTGCACATTACTCTCCAAGCTTAGACAACTTGCCAGTAGCACAAAGTTTCACACACACAAAAAAAGTTAACTTACGAAATGGAGTTATAATACGAAAAAGCCAGCCAACTACAGCTAAATGTATCATAAATGCTCCTTAAAAAACTTAACAGATAAGCATCCCCCATCCCACCTCAGACAGAACATAGGTATCTGGAGACAAAAACACTGCACGATAAGAAGGCCAGCCAGCTCCAGCTAAATGTATGCCAATCATAAATGCTCCCTAAAAAATTTACTCCAGAGATAAGCATCACCCATCAAGCCTGTGTAGGAACCTCAACCATCATCGACATCACAGTGCCTAGGCACGAGCCTTAATCATCACGTCACCATCACATTCAGTAAATTGTTCTTTCCCACAGCCAGCGGTTGTCTCACTCTTACGTCCTACAGTATGGTGGCCTGGACCTTATTCAAAGGGAGCCATGTCCGACCATCCGTAACTACAAGCTCCACCACCACCACCATCAATGATGATTGATACTGTCGTATCACTGCATTTGCCACCTTTTTGGTCCTCTGAACCCATGTCTAGACTGCCCAGGTCGAAGCCCAATTCGCTGCCTGCCACATCACGAGCCAAGCCACAAAATACGGGCACGTTCTAACTGCTCTTCCACCCGAGGTGGCCGTTGAAGTTCGCGACCTCATTCTGATAGCACCAGCAGAAGTACTCTACAACACCATCAAGCAGGTATCGCATTGCCACGTCTGAGCAGCACCACCTTGAACAACTAACGTCAGAGCAGCTTGGCAATCGCCACCCATCAAAACTCCTCAGACGGATGCGCCAGCTGTTTGGCGACTCCACCGCAGAAACACCTGTCCTCAAAACAGCTTTGCCTGCTCGGGTCCAGATTGTTTTAGCAGTGGCAGGTGACATGTTACTTGACGACCAGGCCTATCTCGCTGACCGAATTCTCGACCTCGCCAATAGCATTCGATATCAAGCTTCCCAGATCTCTGCAAGCACGACGACTCATCAAGACCTTGCCGTACCGCTACCAATGCAAGATTCGCACATTGTACCCCCGGATGATTCGTAGCAAGCACAATTGCCGCCTTGTCCTCTGATATCCGCCAGCTACGCTTTACGGTCTCAAAACCGATGCAAATTGTCACAAAGATAATGACGTCCACGTACATTGCGTTCACGATCTTTAAGCTCTCGTGACGCTTGTCGATAACACCCGCCCTACAAATCTCCTTCACGTTATCCACCACCTGGCATTTGCTCGTATCGTTTCACCTTTTGCGTAGCTGCTCGCAACTGCTCCCAGCCATATTCTTGGCAGGGAAAGGCCAACACCGGCAACAAATGACAAGTTCCGCTGGGGTCTCTCTCAGCAGTCTATTCTACATCACTGACACCATATTACCGGTACTCGCTATTTATCGGTACAAGACTATTTGGTTGACACTCATTCCTCCCACACCATGCGACCGGAAGACAATGCCCCCAATCTATCACCTGAAAGCTGTCAACTCGTCACGCATTGCATACTTCGGAAAAAGTTCCCTGACTGTCAACTTGGGATTTTGCCGACAATTTGCACAGCCGCTGACTGTTCACTATTGCTGATTGTCGGCCACTCCATTATTGGTGCAGATTTCCTGCAGTACTATGACTTACTGGTTGACACGCGCACACGAAGCTTAGTGGACAATACCACCAGCTTGTCAGTCGACACAGTATTGTCTAGTCTTCACTCCATCGGACTCTGTGCTACTGATCCCCCCATCCCATCTCGCTTTGACCACCTCTTACGCCACTATCCGGAGATTACACGATCACCTCCACCGGATGCGCCCATGCTATATAACAACTCACCACATCCTTACCACAGGACCACACGTTGACATGCATTCGTGTCGCCTTTGTCCTAATCGTTTGGCCACCGTGAAATGGGAGTTTGACCACGTGCTTGAACTCGGTATTATTCATCCCTCATACAGTGCACAGGCTTTGCCACTCCACATGATCCCTGAAGAAAGCTACTGGCGTCCATCATGGTGACTGCCGCGCACTTAACATCATTACTATGCCACGTCGTTCCCCAATCCCCCTATACAAGACTTTACCGCATATCTGCACGGAGCCAAGATCTTTTCCTCCGTAGACCTCGTCAAAGGCTATCATCAAATTCCAGTTGAGCCTTTGGACATTCCCAAAAGCGCCATTACAACACCATTTGGCTTCTTTGAATACATCCGCATGCCATTCAGTCTTCAGAACGCTGCCCGAACTTTACAGCATTTTACCGACAAGACTCATCATGGCCTCACATTTTGCTTCACATATTTGGACGGCATTCTAGTCGCTAGTACTTCTGAAGACCAACACAAAGCACATCTATCTGGTCTCTTCTTAAGCCTGAAGAATCAGTGTGATAATCAGCGCTGTCACCTCGAACAGCCTTCGGTAGGCTTCCTTGGACATCACATCGATCCCACTGGCATCCTCAAAAACACAAGCGACATGCGACTTTCCTCAGCCCAGTGCTCGTCAATTGCTCGGACTTGTAAATTGTTATCAACGTTTCGTCCCACGCTGTGCCCATATTTTGGTGCCACTTCACAGCCTACTGACCACCCACAAAGGCATTTTCACCCCACTACAAGGCTTTCCCTTAAGTCTGCTTACCTGATCGTATCTCTACGCTCAGTAATTTGTCTGACGAATCTAAAAACAAATGCCCGCTAAAATTCTTCAACACTGTTTAGGAAAAAGGACAAATTCCATCTTCGTGGAAAATCGCAACAATATTCCACTCCCTAAACCTGGAAAGGACGCATCAGACCCAACTAACTACAGACCGATTGCACCCACTAGGTGCATCTGCAAAACACTCGAAAGAATTATCAATAACCAATTGATGTAGTACCTCGAGGAGAATAACTGCCTTGATAAAAAACCAATGCGAATTCCGGATTGCCCACTCAACAATTTACCGTCTCATTCGACTAGAAACCACAATACGGGAAGCTTTCGTAAGAAGCCATCACGGTCTGTCAGTCTTTTTCGACTTAGAGAAGGCATACGACACTGCCTCGCGGTATGAAATCATTTGGGATCTTTACAACCTAAAAATATGAGGTATACTCTTGCGGTATATCATGAACTTTCTAGGTCCAACTTGAGACCACTCTGTCGAGGCCATTCATTCAGGAGAATGGAGTCCCTCAAGGCTCTGTACTCGGTGTGACACTATTTATAGTTAAAATGAATTCAATTGCCCAATTAATCTCCCCTTCTGTTTTATAATGCTTGTACGTTGACGAAGATTTCTTACTCATCAGCAAACTTGAGTGGGTGTGAGAGGCAGCTCCAACTCACTATTGATAAACTGACCGCACGGGCGGATCAAAACAGGTTTAAATTCTCTCCTCACAAAACAGTCCGCGTCCTATTTTCCAGGAAAAGAGGCCTTCCAAACCCCACATTGTGCATGAATGGACCATGTATCTTGGCATCATTTTCGATAAGAAGCCAACTTTCTTACCACATGTGAGAAGTCTAAAATGCAAATGCCTAAAATCGTTGAATATACTAAAAATCCTGTCCCACAAGTCCTGGGGCACTGACAGAAAAACTCGTTGCATTTATCAATCTGTTGTTTACTCCAAGATTGCCTACGGCTGCATCACCTATGGATCAGCGAGACCCTCAATCCTGTACACCACCTTTGTTTGCGGCTGGTGCTCGGGGCCTTCAGGACCACACCAGTTCAAAGCCTACACGTAGAGTCAAATGAGTCGTCCTTGCAAAGACGTCGTTTCTATCTCCAAGTCTCTTATTGCATGAGAATCAAAAGCCACCCTCTGCACTGTGCATTTTCTTGTGTAACTTTGACGCGTTTTAAGCAGTTCTTAATAGGACCAGCGTCGTCATTCCCCTCAGTATCACTTTTGAACATGCTCTTGAAGAGTACGAGCTTTCAAGCTACAATCTCCCATCGTTAGTATGTAATAAAATAACTCCTCTTTGGAAACCACCTGCAGTAATCCAACGAGAATCCAACTTGTTCAAGAAGGCTTTGGTGACCACACTTCAATATGAACCGACCCTTCCAAAACCAGCAGTGGTGTGACATGTGACATGTGCCATGGTATGCAGGAGCTTCACTAAAGTGCTCAGCTCTGACTTTTCCATATTTAGTGTAGAAATATGTGCAATCACGGTAGCACTAAGTTACGTCCTACAAATGTGCATTAAACCTTCAGTTGTGTATACGGACTCCCTAACTTCGGTACGTACCATATGCAGTATTTATATGCATAGGAACCTTCTAGTAAGAAAGGCTCAGCACTTGGCAAATGTAATAAAGGAAAAAGATAGCCAACAACCAACTAAGATTATGCCGGGTGCCCAGTCATGTTGGCATTCAAGGAAATGAAAAGGCCGATCACGCTGTGGATGCTGCGCACGGTAAAACACTATTCCCTTCTGAGGCTCCCTTCAATGACTTGTTACCACAGCTTAGACGAGCCATCAACACGATGTGGCAGAGATTTTGGGAACGGCAAACAAGAAATAAACTACACACTGTAAAACCCATCCTAGGAGCACGACCGCAGCACTTCAGATATCGGTAGCCAAAGGTTCTTTCAAGCCGTTTGAGGCTGAGGCACACATTCACCACTCATGGTTATTTGCTTTGAAGAGAGGATGCCATGCATTGTGCGGTGGAGCTCTCTGTTACACACATACTCATAACTTGCCCGCTGTTTGAGCGATCACGACATCATCATTTTTCGGCTTTCTACAAAATGAGGTTCCCTCTTCACCTAGCGCTGCTGCGGGGTAATGAGCCCTTCATAGCCTTCGAGACAGTACTTGGGTTGTTACAAGACATTCATTTTACTGGGAAATTTTAATCAATCATTTTTGGTTTTTAAGGACTGATTTGCCAACTTCGCTGAGCCCTAACCTGGCTCCGTATGTTTTACCAATGTAAAAATTTTAACTCAAATTTGAACTCCAATGTTCCATCACGCGATTTTGTTTTAACCCTTCACATTTTATCTTCCTCTGCAGCAGCCATTAAAGAAGCAGCATCATTAAAGAAGTCACACGACACCATAGATCGGCGCTTTATGGCCTTAGTTGCTTTTGCGCCATAAAACAACTAATCATCATCATCACCACCACCCCACTGCACTGGATGCCGGAAGCATCCACCACCTTCCAGGCTATCAAAGATGCCATTGCTGACACTACGCAGCTTGCTCACCCCCGAAAAGATCTTTGCACATGTCTGTTTGTTGACACACCAAACACTGCAGAAGGTGCAGCCCTTCACCAGACACCTCAAGACGATACCTCACTCCCACTCGGCTTCTTCTCCCACAAGCTGTCCCCTACACAGTCACGCTATAGCACCTTAGGCCAAGAACTGCTTGCAATATACCGTGCCATTAAGCACTTCCGACATTATCTGGAGGGAGCAAAATTCAGGGTCTACACCGACCACAAACAAAATCACCTATGCCATTCACTCCTCCGCGACCACCAAGAGAAAGCTGCCACCATGCTTTCATCAGCGAATTCACCACTGACGTTTGTCACCGACTCTGGCCACAACAACACAGTGGCCGACACTTTGCCCCATCTTTCATCTCTCTCAGACTTCATCACGTCAATCACTAGATTGGAGTGCTCTCACTACTGCTCAGGGCACAGATACTAAGCTGCACAAACTGTCGGTGTCATCAAGCCTTTTTCTGCGCCCCTGCAAACTACCCTTCACTATTCGAGACATTTGCGATTTCTACACAGCACCTCAAGGGTTTACCTTCCTTCACCCTTTCGCCACCTCGTATTTAATGTGCTCCATGGCCTCACATCCTGGCATTCGAGCCACCCAGCGTCTGATAACTGCTCGGTACCTCTGGCCTAGCACGAATTCTGATGTCAGCCGATGGGCTCGCTGCTGCGATCCATACTAGAGGGCTAATGTTAATCACCACATTGTGTCACTACCACAAACATTCCCGTTGCCCACTGACTGCTTTCATCAAGTTCGCATAGACATTGTTAAACCACTTCCACCATCCAATTGGTCTTCATATATAATGAAATGCGTCAACAGGTTCACCAGATGGCCGGACGCCATTCTGATTCCCGACCAAAACCAATGTGCAAGCCTTGTCCACCACTGGATTGCTCGCTTCAGTGTGCCAAATCTGTAACCACAGCCAGTGGTCGTCACTGTACATCACTACCCTGATCGGTGTGAAACTCATCATGACCACGGCATATCATCTGCCGATGCATGTAATAGTTGAGCGCCATCATTACCAACTCAAAGTCACCCCTTGCACCTCAGATGATCTCATAAATTGGAGTACACGCCTGCCACTTCTCCTTGGCCCACGCGAAATCTACAAGGCGGACATTGGCTGCACTACAGCCCAGCTAGTCTACGGCACTCCCCTGGACGCCCCTGGCCAGTTCTTTATTCAATCCACCATGCTAGATGATCTGGCGGAATACGCCATTAAACTCCGTCAACACTTTGCTGACCTTCGCCCTTCCCCAGCCCGAAACACATTTCCACGTACGGTGTTCATCAGCCCAGATGTTCCTTCCCACCTGAAATGGAATACAGGTTTTACGAGAAAAAAACACTGCATGACAAGAATAAAGCCACCAGCCACAGTATTCCAATGTATTCCAATCATGAACGCTTCCTAAAATGTTTAGTCTAAGGATAACCCTTACCCTCTCCACCTGTAAAACGGAACACAGGTATTATGAGACAAATTCACTGCACGACAAGAAAGAACCCAGTCAGCCAGAGCTAAATGCAT
>JARGYV010058320.1:0-20803 GCA_029532675.1 Ornithodoros moubata | reverse complement strand
AGTAAGCGGGGGTTGCGTAGGTACTCGAATCGTCCGTATCGGCTAGTGATCAGGAAAGGGCAGTCTCTTCCTGTAGGGATGTTGGGCAGCGTCAGCTAGGATTTTTCCAACCTGTCAGCCTCCTCGTTTATCCTTATCCCGCAATAACCAAGAATCCGTGTCAATAAAATCTAGCGCATTGTTGGTGGAACGGCTGCGCGGAAAAACTACAAGATCTCTGCTTAATTTTTCTTTTTCTTCCTTCTTATATTCCTTCAAGAGACGCAGTTCATTTCTTTCCTCTTTTCTTTCATCGTTTTTCCCGGGCTTGTACTACGTCCACAAATAAACAGAGCAAAATATATACAAAAATTATTTCTGGAAGTTATGGACTGTTATAAGAGCAGGATAATTTGATGCAAGTCGTCANTTTTTTTTTTTTTAATCCTACGCTTTATACTTTATATTACATTCCATGTACAAATACTTTCACATACATCGTAAATATTTTTCATAATATGTACGTGTATTATTATCTACAAATGACAATGAATGAATGCGCTCTTCATCCCCCCGGAGCAATATCAGACTACATGTCAATCAATGCCTGTTCAAATGCTGAGCAAAATACTGGGCCCTGAACCATCACAGTGCATCAAATTTAAGGGCGTCCCACCCCACGAGTGAACTCATGAATGTGCGAGCCTGCTATGGTGGCAACCAATAGCCCCACCTGAGTTACTACCCTTACGACCAGCAAACTATGGACTTTGGTGAATGTTTCCATTATATACGTTGTTATACGACTGCTGTAAAAATTACATACTTCTGTCATGTTCAGCAAAGAACACAAAGGGGCGAAGGTGCTCGAATCGCTCGTACCGACTAGAGATCGAGAAAGGGGATCTTCGTAGGGATGTAGGGTAGCGTCAGCGAGGATTTCGCCTCCTGTCAGCCTCCTCGTCGATCCATATCCCGCTTTTTATGTTTATTTGTCTTTCTCCATCTTTTTTCGTTAAGGCTGCCTTGAAGGCGCCCAGCTCGGATATTACGTTACGATTTATATTCGCAAATAATAATAATACCAATAATCATATAAGTAAACACTGTACATGCACCTAAAACCGGAACCCTGGTGGTGTACCAGATGTGTTTTTAGTCAGCCATGGACGGATGGATGGATTTGAAGGAAAAACTGGAGATGCAAGACCGTGAGCTCGTGGCTGACTTCTCCAGTACGATGAGTTAGTCACCGTTATTTTTACTGTCCACTTATTGCCCTATTTATGGTCACCGCATTGTTAGTACTTATCCACAGCATGTGTGCTGTAAAGGAACCTCGGCAAGGCCGAAAGCACTGGACGTCGTTGCCGCTCGACTATTTGCCGAGAGCCTTCAGAACCTTGAAAGGACAATTGTCCAGTATGTCCAAGGAATCTCTGAATGTCTGACGATTGGATATAAGGCGCCTGTAGGACATCAGAATGGGATCTGCATCTTCTCAGATACCGCACGCACGATAGTTGGACGTTGCATATAGTCAGTTATGTACTAACCAGCCCTAACCCGTTTCTCTAAAGCAATGCATAAAGCTACTTTAGGCCCATTCTCTCCGTCGTTGACTGTTCTATTAACGTTTGCGAAACATACAGTGCACATGATGAATGCCCAACCCCACATATCAAGTTCCCCCAAGATTTATTTTGCGATTGCAGACGACACGATATGACCACTGATAACATTGGCTACACAAGTTAGGGAATTTTCGCAAAAGTTTGTGCTTCAGAAGAGACATTTCTGTGCATTTCATTTCACCATCTTATCGTTATCATTCGCAACACCACCGCCGCTGAGATTAATTTATACCCAAAGCACTGCACACCAAAAACTGTGTACAGTGGGCCGCAGAGTGGCTACAGTATACTTCATGTTTTGGCCAAAACTGAGGGATGAGAAGGAGTTCCAGGGAAGAATATACAATCGCATATCTCTGCTTCTCGATTCTTTGTATAATATCTGGTTCTATTGACAGTATTTGCTGTTCCAGTGTTTAAGCCCTGTCCCTATGGCGAGCGTTGTGACGTCGGAAAAAAAAATGGTTGTTAAAGCTCCAATTATTTCGGATGCATGCCAAACCAAGCCCGAGACAGCCCAAAGACGGGTTGACAACGAACATGACCATACAAAAGCAATGTAGAGAAGTTGTTTGCAACATATCGGTAGCAAATATCGTCTTTACAAGGTAACATAATTCATATTTATTACCCTGTTATTAAGATACTGGAGGCATAAGGTACTAACAACTACGCTTATGTAACTTGTTTTAACGTATTGCCCAGAGCCCTTGTCGTATATACGCACGTGGGGTGTAGATTCCATCGTGCGCCGAACGCACTATCAATCCAGAGATTTCGCAGAGCACTCCCAACAAAACCCGGACGTTACAACTACAAAACTAGCTGTTACTAACCTGTAGGAGTAATAGCGATGTCTCATTCCCAGGTAACTATACCGAGTGTTCAGCCGCAAAATATGCTTTCCTTTGATACGTTAGAGATGAGCACCAGACGATGAATCTCGATTTTTCCAGCGTTTATAAGGAAAACTGCACATGATCAGGTTGTTATTTTTAGCAGTCGGTATCTTGTGTTCCACGCACTCTCGACAAAGCGTTCCTCACGACTGAAACACTCGATAACCGCCGGAATGACTTGCAACGACGTTTACGCGTGCAATCCAACGCACTGGTATAACTACAAGCATGATCAATGCATTTCGATAAGAACACGCCTAGCATGCATCCGCTTGCTCTGTCTGACAGAACAAGTTTCCAACGTGTGTGCGTGCGTGTTTTCTTTTCGCATTCTTTCTCAAGCTAACAAACTTTCTCCGATAAATAAACAAGCATGGATCTGAACTGGACTTGCTTTCTTATTATTGATGATTATGTTTTCCAGTACATCGACTGTCGCTTAGTCTCAGGATCATTGAAATATGGAAAGGCTCATGTTTCACAAGTCATGACTTCTTCAGAAAGGCTTGGGCCGTCTTCGATTTCCGCCAGAATGTCAGTGTCCATTTCTTTTTTGTACTCCTTGTGGTCTGATGCGTCCGCACAACCGGCGGTATTTTCGAACAGTCTGGCCGGTCCAACGGAAGATCCAAAAGGCAACGTGACACTCGACAAGGTGGGACTGAAGAGTAAAAATAGGGCTATAAGGAGGATAAGTCCACGCCACTGGGGCAGGCCTCTTTTAATGTATGTCCACAGTACCTATGCCCTTCAGGAAGTCAACTGGGCCGAGAGCACTGGACACATCAGTCAGCAGGTAAAAGGAGGGGATTAAATTATTCGGGGATCGCCGTGAAATATCCCTCTAAACTATACGTTTCTGGGTTGGTCACAGGATGATAACGATAAGAAGAAATGCTACTATGCTCGTTTTTCCGTGAACTATTGAAAAAAAAAACTTTCCCTTCACATCCACATTACGCATAAAAATTCCCAAATTCACGCATTTTATCGCGGCAAACACGTGTCTCACTGCAGCAGTCTCTTCCTATGCGCCGCAGATGATGGACCTCTCGCCTCGTAACGATGACAGCCGCGACGATGACCGGTCAATAACAGCAATAGGAAACAGTCGTGTGCCAAAGGAATGGCGCCAGAGGCTCTCGACCAGCCTTTGTCGTTTCATGTTCATTTGGCTCAAGCACACAATACTGTGCGCTTGTGAGGCCTACTTCTGCCTCTGAAGTCGGTGACCTTGGGATGAAATTGGATATTGCTATGAAAATACAGAGAGAGGTTCACTCGTCGTCTAACGAAGAACTCCTTGGAAATCTGAGAACATTAATAGATCGCGATTAAGGACCGGGTCTTGTTGTCAGTTCAGGATATGCTTTTTAACGTCTCAGTTAGCTCTATTCAAACGTATCTAAAAAAGGTATCACCCACAGCATGGCAATGAACTGCATCCTTGTTGATAATTGCACATCTGTTACGAAAAATAAAAATAAAAACTTCTACGGTACTCAAACAAACCGGTACAGGCTCGTCATCGACAGATGGTGCTTTCAGGCAAACGTATTGCCCGCAGTATGGCACTGAATTGCATCTTTGTTGATAATTGCACATCTGTTACAAAGAAACAAAAATAGAAAAAAAAAAACACTTCCAAGGTATTCAAACAAACCCATACAGGCAGTTCGTCATCTATAGTTGGCGTTTTCAGGCAAATATATCACCCGCAGCATATGGCAATGAATTGCATCCTTGTTGATAACTGCACACCCGTTACAAATAAAGAAAAAAAGAAAACACTTCTACGGTAGTCGAACAAACCAGTACAGATTCGTCACCGATAGCTGGCGTTTTCAGGGAAAACGTATCTTCCGCAGCATGGCATTGAATTACATCCTTGTTGATAACTGCACATCCGTTACGGAAAAAAGAAAAGAAAAAGCTTCTACTGTATTCAAACAAACCGGAACAGCGTTATCAGCTCGCGCTACACAGCTGACGCAGAGAACGCTTCAGTAAACGCCGTTCGAACGAACGGAGATGTCGTTGTTGTAGTAACTTCCTTCTACAAAGGAATTGGAATTGATAGAAATAAGAAACCCACTGTCAGAGAGCAGAAGGGAAGGACAAATACGAAACTCTCACATGCCTAGAATATACTAGAACCTCGTGCGTTGGACACCTCTCTACCTGGGACACTCCCCTAAGACTCCCCTGGGACAACTGGAGCCAGAGACCACTTCTCCATAGAGGATACAGTGTTCCATTACCAACATGTAGCCGAGCGGGCTAGGGCATCACTCATTCCATGCGTAGACTCGGAGGTAGGCTCAAATCCCACCGCCGCCTGTGCTGTCTAGGGTTTTCCCTGGGTTTCCCTCAGACTTTCCTGATGTATGTCGTTAGTTCCCCTCAAAGGGCAGTTCCCCAGAATGCATACTTACCCCCGTCTCCCTCTCCTTCCTGCTTCACTTTCTGATTTCATCTGTCCACATCTGTATGTTGCTCATGGCCATAGTTGCCTTGCAGCGCTAACACGGAAGTAAGAAAAAAAAAAAAAAGCAGTGTCCCATTTTTCAGAAAGTGGGACACTTCCCTATCTCAGAAGTGGGACAGCATTTTTTCCCCTATGTGAGACTCATGTCACCTTCTCTCTCCTCTACATGTTTAGTGTGGTCACTCTCTAGGTGGCCGCTGGCTAGTTAAGATGCCTAAAAGCAAACTCCATGAATTGTGCACACAAAAAGGTTGTCGTATACTGGTTGATAGCTGGAGGCACCAGTGGACAGTCTGCTGATGACTGTGGAGTGTCGAAGTCAACGATTTCCCGAATCACTGTGGCGAAAGAAGAGATTAGGAAGGAGTGGCTTGACAACGTGAACACTAAGAAGATGAGCCTCACCCGACGAGCTCTCTGTGAAGCTAGGAACGAAGAAGTTTTTCACTTGAAAAACATTTTTGTCACAGGGCCTATGTTGCAAGAGGTGGCAAAGCAGGCGGCCATTGAGCAAGGTGAGACAGATTTTAAAGCGAGCAATTGATGGCTCGGAGAGTTTCGAGAGAGAAATGCGACTGATTTTTGGACAATGAATACTGAATGGCTAGGCAGCAGAAGCCAACAATCAGGAAGCCAAGGAATAGAACAAACAAATTCCTGACGTAACATGTAGATACACTGATGAGAACATCTTCAATGCTAACATTGCTGCTGGGTTTTCCTTTCGGCCAATTCCAAAGAAGTCACTTGTACTTAAAGTGCTACGCGTGTGCTGGAGCAATGTAAATTTCAAACCTTTCTCAACCTGTTTTAGGACATTGTAGCCTAGAAGGGAGTCGCTGAAGAAGCTAGCCAGCTGCAGGACCCAAACCTGCAACTACTGGGCTGCTGGTTCAGGGCTCTACCAGTTGAGCTAAGCTAGCATGCTTCCCCAATGACTTTCCGAAGGCATCATTTGGGAGGGACAACCACAATCACACTCTCACTCACTCCCCTTTCACACCTTACATTTCGCTCTTTCACACACTCAGTCATACAGCAAGTGACGTAACAGCATCTGGTGAATGAAGGAAGTCACTAAAAAAGGCTAGCCAGCTGTGGGACTTGAATTCACTGGATTCCAAGGGGTTGCGGATTCAAGTCCCGCAGTTGGCTTAGCTTTTTTTGGCGACTTCCTTCTTTCGTTGTTCTAAAGGCAAGTTGAGGCTTCTTTGTCTGTTTAGCCCCCATTTGTGTGTTCCAGCCTCAGAACACCATTTCCATTGCATCCGGTGAACAACAACAAAAATTGGTGTTCTGGGGCCCCACAGTTACACTTCCTATTGACATTTTTACTGTCTATACTTTAAAAGCCAGTTAATCAGCATTATTTAATTAATCGGGTGTAATGAACAAGTACTCATGGTTAGGAAACATGACTGCTAACAATGATCAGTTCATTTAATTTGTCAAATGAGCTCTGCTTTAAATCCATGATGCATGTTAGCTGGGCACTTTGTATATGTTGGCACTTCAGTTTCACAACACACCAAAAAGAAAACCAGATGAGAAAACAAAGTGGAACATAATGGTAGCAAAATAGAGCACGCTTGACATACACACTCAGATAGCACTTTCTCTTGACAATCACACGTTACCATTTTCAATAAAAAATTAAACTGCTTAATACAAAAACTGCTCCCACTGCAAACACATGGGAAATAGTAATGCATGTAATGTGATGCAAATGGGTAAGCTGAGCACAAATGGAAATTGCTCATTAATTTCAAAAGAACAGGATAGCTACAGAAACCATCACAAACTTAGTATGGACAGATATATGACATACAAAGTATGTAATTGCCATTGGGAGAAAAGCAGCATTTACACATTCACAGCACCAACATGCACATTAGGAACTACAGTGTGCACCATAACACAAATTTTCACAATACGACTGAGGTAGAACGATGTAGGCACAAACATTTCAACCAAACAAGGCTTTCCTGAATGTGCAGCGGGAGCTGTGTATGAATTCTAACCAGCACATGTAAAAAAACAGAACACCAGTTGAAGCCTCTAGAACACATTAAGCACATGGTGCTGTTATGCAAATACCTGTGGCCACCACAAAAACTGTTCTGCATACAAAACAGAATAAGGTGGAATTAAACCATTATAACCACTGCCTTACTTCAACATAAATGTTGTGAACATATAACAAGCAGCTATTTCAACACAAAAGTTTATAAATTTCAATGTGGAAAATCTTGTCGTGCCTTATTTCACAAACATAGATGATGTCGTCTACTACCTACATGTTGCTGGCGCATTGCGTCTTGTGCTTCCACAGCACTATGGGATGAATTCACAAGAATGATCAGTTCTAAAACTCTACGAGCAGCCAGACAAGTGATTCCTAATGTTCAATTCAGTTGCTTGGGGTCGAATTGTAGACGGGTGAAAAAGATTAAGTAAAACTACGAATTTTACAAGTATGTAACATTAGGCATGTCCTGGATAATTTATTAGCCAATGCCTCAGAAATGCCTGTGCGGGTGAAGGAATTGCGATCCTTGCAGAATTCTACATCTGATGACTCCCTCACAACATAAGTGAAAACGTAATAACTGATCAATGCACCTCACTCGCAGAAAACAAGTTTCCCATGAATTATGAATCATATTACTCGGACACACCACCAGTTACAGTTTGACTCTTTGCATACGTATGATCTTTACAGTTAGCTCACTGCTACCAGAAGTTATGACATGTGAATAAGTACTGCTGGCACCTGAGACATGCACGGAAGAACTGCAGGAAGGAACTTTGGCTTAACCCCATTATCATCATCATCACTATTAGTTACTCCACAGGTATGGTTTGGAACAAATGCACAGGGTTCACGTACGTATACGAAGGTACCTGTAACATAAGTGTGAAACAAGGCACATACATCCATCACTGATGAGCTGGCTATCCAAGCCTTACCATTTGCAGGTAGATTTCTAGCATTCCGCAACAACAAATATTGCCTTGCACACTCCGAATAGTATGCGTGTTCAGCTGACAGTCCAATCTCCCTTGTATATATACATATCTACACTTTGACACGGGGTGCTGCATGCAGCTGAAAGACAAGTGAAATGCTGTACAATGCAAAAATAAAACGTGTGTTGATTACAGTCCCAATAAGTTGAAAAGCAAGGCAAGGCAGTTGGGATAATGTCACTTACTGCGTTCTTAAATCACATACATACCACAGATATATGTTCCACCAGTTGTATTCCTCCAGGGTGTTCAAAATTAAGGTCTCACGATTTTTTAAAAATTAACTGAGAGCAGCATACATATTATTTGTCACACATGCCATACGTGGCCTGGTAAACATAGCATCAGGCACCGTATGTACATACCTAGTAACTAATTAACGAGACTGTGTCACTCTCGTTTTTAAGAACAGGTTTTTGAAAAGAAAGAAAGGAAAAATTAATAAATAAAAAGCTTCAAATTGGTCATGTGCTTCAGCTTATCACACACGGTTTAAAATGTAATAGAAAGTGATTCAAGAAATAGAAAGAGCTGAGTATAGCAGTATAATTGCACTTGACATTTCAGAGGAGAGAAGCTGCTTATCTCACACTGATACCCCTGCTTTCTGTAATCAGTAATTAGTCTGATCACAGGATATGTTGGTAGAGATTGCGAATTCCCCTTTTTACTCACTTTGGCTGGCTTGGGTTCTCTGAAAAGCTTATAAAAAATTGAATTAATAATTGAAATAAATTATTAACAGGAATGCACATACTGTGGCTAACAGAATGTATGCCAAGTCCTGTAGAGCACATTTCTAAATGGCATATATGCTGCTATCAGAGTTTATTTCTAAAAAAAATTAATTTTGAAAACTTAATTTTGAACACTATGTATGCAGGAGTTATATGTACTGCAAAGTTGTTATTGTTAGGTGTAATCATCCTGTGATTTCTTCAGAGCAACGTTGTCAATTTTTACAAAGTTATGACTCATGTTTATGTATTCTTGCTGTTTAATTGAGCTCCTTTTGTTCAACTATTAGTTATAATTTTGCTGCGCATGCATTTGTGCACCTGTGCACCTTCGGCACACCACAATAAGTGGCCTTTGGCTGTTAATGAACATCGCAAAAATGAACAAACAGGGCTGAAATCAATGAGTCAAGAAACCCTATTATTATGTCTGCCTTTCAGCAACTTCTTGTTAACATTCAGCATTATACCAACCTAAAAGATGATATTAGTCACAGGAAATAGTCGACAACTGTACATGTGACTTAATGAAAGAAAAAAAGGAACATTGGTTTGTAAGAAAGCGAACTTATCATGGCAACTAAAAGAAGGAGCTTAGACTGTTCAACAGTTTTAAAATGCTTGCAGACGCATCTTTTCGAGTATCACACAGGTGAAAATGACTTAAAAGTAGAAAAGATGTAGTACTATTTTCCTAAAGTTGTGAAGACCTCATAATCTAAAACAGAGAAATTGTAGTCACCCATCAAAAGTGTACATGATGCCCCTTCACCATCATAGGAATGAGGAAGATTTGAGTAGCTCTCCATGTTGGCATTGCAGTGATTTGAAATGCTTAGGTCAGCACCAGCACCAAAGATTGGACCATATCTGTAAGGAAACAAACAAGGCCATATAACACTGACAACCCTGATAAAATAGCACATGCACAGGCAAGCTGGTGGATAAAATCCATAGCATAAAAAGTCTGAGACAAAAGGGACAAATACAGAGACACAGAGCTCAATCTTTGAGTTCTGTGTCTGTGTATTGTCCTTTTCGTTGCCCAAGCTCAGGCTTTTTATGCTACGGACTGACTACCCTACACAGCTGTAAGAAGGGTTATTATTCTTCTAGTCATACACAATCATTATGCAACTAAAATATTGATAGGTATGTTCCAGCAGCTGAAATGTAAAATTGAGATGACACGCAAAATGGCATACATGCAGACGGCTAAAATGAGTCGGAGCTAGGACAACAAGTTGAAGTTACTCCCTTTGCACAATTTTCTGTTGTTGCCCAAGCCCTGTCTTTTTTAGTATACAGAGTTTACCACATGTCTTTTCTGAAGGATGTCTTAAGATTGATAGTATCTTAAATGAATGTAACAGCTCTTGACTAGCTACATGCCAGCCTGTTGACCATCACCTCATGAAGGGCAAACGAGCCTACATACACTACACTGCACACACTGCATACACAACTAATACAAAATGTTAGAAAAGCTTTTCCAAATGCACTGAGAGTCATTACATGTACAAGCAGGCTCTAATTTTCTGAGTTATCCCCGATTATTCAAAGCATTCATGGAGCGAGTAGAAGAGGGCAGATCATATGTTTGATATTTATGATCACAGTGTACTTCCTCAAAGTCAAGATCTTCTGTGTTACACTTTATAGTACTCACCAAATACTGGACTGAAGAATACAAATATTTAAATTACGATTATATCCTAATAATTCTTACAGCTGTTTTCTACGAAGAAAGATGAACCGACATTCCTCCAAATCGCCCTCCAAAAGAAATTTCCCGAAGCTTAGAACAAAATTCATTTGTTGCAAACAAACAAAAATTTGAAGCTCATCACAAATTTTGCGAGCTGGCCATGTTTCAAATTGCAAAGCTCACGACATTTGTTCATAATACTAAAATCCGGAGTGATGATATCTAAAAACAGCCAGATATGGGCTAAAGTGGTAAATTATACCTTTAAAGGGCCCAAGACAACTTGCAGAACAACTGTTTGATTTTCATTTTACAGTATAAGTCCTGAGGGCAATAAATGGCATACATCACTCTCACCGCTGGAAATGCCACTGCTGTTTTCTAATTCAGCTGCAAAAATACATTCTCTCTCACCAAATGCTTATTCCACAGGAGCTGCCTTATTCTACCAAAACTACATAAACACTGAACGGAAACGACGTATGATCGCTGAGCCTCTGCTATTGATTTCTGGCTACTGATGGCTAGAATGCATAAGTCACTTTTGCAAACTGGTGGACCTTATGCGTGTAAGTAGCTCGGTTCATCAACATAAGGAGCCAATGGCTTTAATTATTGATCACAAACAGAAGTTCATCAAGATTATTTACAAACAACAAATTACAAATGAGTTAAAATGATGTGAAATCATTACACCAATAGTGCGTCATGCCGTCAGGGGGACAAGTGCACGAATATAGTCTTGCCATCATTGCCCCTCTCCTCCAGTAGAGCGAGGTGGGCAAGAAGGAGCTGCGAGGCGCATTATGGCGTGCTCGATTTAGAAAGAAACTGCCGAGCCAATCATCACTAAACTTTGCAGGAATGTTTTATATTTTCCACCCTTCAATATTCAATCAAAATATCCCCAATAAAAATTTGTTGTCTCGGGTCTTTTAAAATGTGCATATGGTTTCTAAAAAATCATTTAAACAGTTCACTGGTTTGAAAAACTCTCTGTATTAACAACACCTTGAAGTGTTTAATAAAAAGTTGTTTACCTAACTAAATGTTTACTTAAATGATGTTTCAAACAGCTAGCTGTAATCGTTTTAGATCCCAAGCCCTAGTTGATAACTAATACTACCCCTATGCCAGTGTTCATAGACTACTTTTATTGTTGCTTTTGAGTTGAACCTGGATACACAGAGCATAGGTATGATACTTCCTGACTTAATAATTCACAAAACAATTATGAAGTGGCCAGCCTATGTACTTAAACATACACTCAGTTTCAACTCCAGGATAGACTGCACAACACAGTAACTAGTACCTGGCAATGAAATGCATTCCTTATCTGCACTGCAAGATTCAATGACAAATGTGCTAATGTACTGCCAACCTAGAATCTGAGTGTGGGGGAATGTGTATGACATCACTTGCTCTGCAATGTGTGGTGTCCTTTCACTCACTAATATGATGTTTCATCTCAAGAAACTTTAGCTGGACTTGTAGCAAAAGAATACTGGCCTTGCCAACCTGATTGGCATATTTTCCCCACAGGGAGATTGGAAGCAAAATGTTCAGAAATTCACTCCAGTCAATCATTAATTCCACCCAAAGTGCACCATAATACAAAACGTATGAATGGTACAGTGAATACTTTTGCGTTCGACAGCCAGTACACGTTAATCTTACTGAGTAACTCAGCGTATAAGGATCGGCATGAAACAGTACAAGACAGATGCTGTTGCTCAGAAAGACAAAGCTGAAGGGGCCAAGTACAAGAGGAGAGGCAGAGAGAGAGAGAGAGCATCACAGAGCACAATCTAATGTGTTGCCATGAGACAAATCTCAGCTCTGTTGTCCCACTCAATGTTAGTGGACACCTGTTCAGTATGTGTCATCCACCTTTAGTCTCTCAGAAAATGCTGGAATGCAGAATGATGCTGGCGGTTGTGTCGTTTGACGGATCGCTGTAGTCGGCCTGACTAAGTGCGGGCAACGTCACGGCTGATGCAGGAGGGAACACATGCTTCATGGGCCAACTTCAAAAAGAACTGTGCTGGCATACACCTTAAATCGTAAGGAGAAAAGCCAGGAAAAATCCTTACAGCACAGCCAGTTGTAGGATTTGATCCCACTATCTTCCAGTCTTTGGCACGCACCTGGCAACTGCCAGGGAGCAAGCATTTAGCCTACTCGGCCATGCCGCTGATGGAATACAGAGTGAACAGCAAGTTAACTTAAGTTTCTCGTGAAACTGAAGAAGATTGAAACAGGAACTTTTCCAATGTTGACTGAAGCTTATATGAGAAGTGATTGTCCCGAGAATGAGTCTTAAAATGGCACAAGTAATTCTTAGAGTGCAAAGACAGTGTGCAAGATGATGAAAGTTCAAGCAGTTGTCGATGTTGACGGTTGTAATTCGAAGAGACAGTATGTTGGGCAGCTGACCTATTGCTAAAAATATTGCTCGGAATAGGAAGACTGTATGAAGTGTTTCAATGGATCAATTAAAGAGAAAGAAGATTAGCGCGAAATTTGTTCAAAATTCTTTTTTAGATGAAGAAATGAAATATTGCAACAAGCAGGGATGAACCTTCTGCAATCCATGAAGAGTGGGTCAAGCCTGCTGATACTATATGTAATATTTGCAATCAAACTTGGATATCTGCCTCCAATCCGGAAACCAAGCTGCAATCAATGCAGTGGAAAAACCACAACATTGTCAATACTAGAACGACATGAGTTGAAAATTCAAGGCTATGTTGTTTGTTCTCTTCTATGCCTCAGCTATTGTAACAGCAGAGTGGGTTAGCACGAGCCAGATGGTAAACTGGCAGTATTAATTGGTAGAAATCGCGTGAACATGTGAGAAGAAAATGTCCAAAACGAGAGAAGGACGATTCAACTTTGCTTCGTCTATTTTTTGTCAGTTTTCACGCTGTGCTTTGTCAGCTATTGCTATTGCTATTCACTGGACCTGCTTCCTGTGACTTCTACCAGCTCCTAAAGAACAGGTTGGTGCTCAAGAGGACCTATTTTTTTGTCGGCACAAGATGTGTCAGTAAAAACCTCTGAGGCCCTGAATGGTCTTTCCGAAAATTATTATCTGAAATTTCTTTGAACGTTAGTAGCGCCCCATGCAGCTGTGTTCGAACTCAGCAGAAATAATTTAGAAGGTGATCTTCCCTGTTTATTTAGCTGATATACAGGAACAGTGTTGTTACTTCTGCAACAGGCCTCATACACACAATAACCACTGAATGGTTGTACTTACTCTGGATGATGAGATATGGCAAACATTTTTTTAACTATGTCAAATTTTGTTGGTGGCACGTCTGCATTGTTGATGAGTGTAAAGAGAAATGCTTTTTCTGAAGCAATGTATCGTCCACGACCACCAGTCTTTCCCCATGGTACATCACTGAAGCCACCACACAACTGCCCTTGTGCCCCCTGTAAAAAGTACAAGGAGAATGAGGTACGAATGGCAACATCGTCAACCTATCTGAATGCCTGAGAATTTCCTGCCCTCCTCTGATTATCTCCTTTACATACACACTTGCCAAGTTCTATCATTCATTATTATACTTCACCCAGTTTTGTGTTAAAGTTCTATTTTATGTCCAGCAGTTATATCTTTTACCTTATGAAGTCCCATAATTTGCCCTTCCACAAGTATCATGAATTCAAGATTCCGCTCCTGCAGAACGAGAAAATCTGGGAAGATGATAAATCAATTATGCAGTTTTAAGTCAATAAAATTAAAGGCTGTGAACATGTGCTGCATTCTCAGTATACAAAATTAGGGGGCAAGCTCAAAATTCAAGAGTTTAATGGTGTTTGCTATGCCTACTACCTTCTTTGAACAAATCGAAAAGAACACTCACCAGTACAAATACAAAAGTGGGACTGTGTCCATCACAGTGATGATGAAATGATTCCGCTGAGTATCCATGGTTGGATGCTCGGTAAAGCAGTCTCCACACTTGTTTAGGATTCCCATACCACGCGTTCAATACTTGTTGCAGTCTCAGTTTATGGCCAATTAACAGCTGGGAGCCTTGAAAGAGACGCAGAGATGTTCTTGGTTGAAGATGTCGTTCTTCGAGATGAGTAAACTTGCTTGGAAGTGCAGCGTATCGGTACCTAAAGTGTTTAAAAACAACAAGCAAAAATTGTAATGAGGATGTGCCATTATCGGAAGAAACACAGTGAACCAAACAACTTGGTAAAATAATGCTCATGCTGAAGAATTTCTTGAAGTCAAACAATCGAAATAATGTCAACCACTGCCAAAACCAGTGCATTTTCAATATTTTTGATAACTTCAAGAAATGTACAAAATCCATCAATGTACAAAATCAAAATCATCCGCAAAGAGGCTGATGGAAGATACTATTGAACTAGGTAGGTCATTAATGAAAGCAAGGTAAAAAAGGAGACCAAGAACTGACTCATGGGGCATGCAAGAGTGAACGGGAATGAATAAAGAAAGAGAGCCAATGATATTGGTTGCCTGTGCACGGTTACACAGACAACCCTCAGTTCAGCTTAGATTGGAAGGATGTAGGTTGAGATGAGATCATTTATGGAAAGGATAGGTATGGATTACAGAATCAAAAGTCGTCACAAAATCACGAAAAATGTCATCTTTACGCAGGTTGAAATCGAAGCTCCATTGTACGTTGTGTACGAAGCTCAAGAGCTGTGAATCACACGTATAACCCTGGCGGAAGCCGTGCTGATATTGAAAAACTAGCTAATATCCTCAAAATGAGCCAAGATAGCTGAAATGAGTATGTGTTCGAGTATTTTTGAAGGCACACTAGCCAATGAGATGGGGAGTTAATACAGCGGACATGCCTTCTTACCCTCGGATACGACGTATGGACAGATGCAAATGAAAACTGAAAATTATGTGGGATGACACCATACTGCATGGTATGTGAAACGTGGGGAGACACATCGGGTAGTTGCACATAAAGAAAATGGGAATATAGCCCAATACAACATGAATTCCATAGTGTGTAATGGATTTAATGGATTCACAATTCTTGTTCTTGAGCACTAGATGTATTATGTATACAGTTCTCTGCATCTGTCAGAAAACCTACACAAAACCTACATTGTGTGAATCCTACATATAGTTTTACATGTATACATTTATATGTATACATCTTTCTTTTTTATTTTTTTTCTATCAGGATGTTGACAAAAAGAACTGGAGTCCTGAGCTCCAGAAATTCCCAACTGCATGAGATTATTCATTTGCATTGCAAAATTGAAAAGTACGAATGGACATGTGCCCAAAAATTCTCATACTATGACTCATGCTGCAGAAAGCTAGGGTAACATCCTTTGAAACAGATCTAAGAAGGCTCTACCAATTATTGACCTTGTTAAAATAACAGGCGGTAAAAAAAAAAGAAAAGAGCAGTGACGTACGCATGCTTCAATGGACACAACATGCTCTGTGAGAGGCATTAATATCGGATACACTCGGATAAATCGGACTCTTTTCTCAGCTCCAGAGAAAGCTGGGTTGACACATGTCAAGGTGTTCACGGGAAACCCGGGGCAAACTGCAGTAGGACAGCTGCCCCAGTATTAAGATGACCCATAATTTGTCTAAGCCTCTACCCCCCAACAACTGTTTCTGAAGATTGCTCTCGCATTCCAGTGATATAAGCCCACGATGTAACACATTTGGTGTATCTACAATCCTCTGATGTGCCCCTTTGGGTTTCATATCGGTTATGTTCGTCCAATGTACGTCTAGACACAGTGGTCTTTGACAGCAACCAGTCACTGGGAACAGTGTCTTGGTTTAGTATTGAGAGTATGAGCGAAAGGAATTCAGCAGAAAATAATTTTGTATTCTTGTGCACTTCAACATTCAGTCCTCAAATCCTAATTGTGAGGACAGGTAGCGTCATAGAACCAATAATCTTAATAATGCTATGGGCTGCAACTTAAATGCTGTCCAGGAGTGATAAGTTATGGGCATATATAGAAGGGAGAAGTAAGACCGTATCATCAATGAAATCTCCCGTAAATACATTATGGAAGATGTCATTGCACTCCTTGCCTGATGCCACAAAACTGTCACCACTGGAAACAAGGATAGAGTCATTACACAGCAGACTCAATACGCACCAGAACTTGCTACGATTAGAGCTTAGCATAGACGGGAGATCAGAAGTAAAAAACTTGTGTTTAATTTGTCGTATTGCAAACCTGAACTGCTTATCACACAAGCGATAATGCGCAAGTGCAGAGTCCAAACCAGTTTTTTTTAGCTTGCAAGAAAAGCCTCTTCTTCCTGTTAGCGAGAGTGCTCAAGTACATTGTGAACCAAGCATGGTTATGAACAGATGAGGTAACAACAGCAAACAAATTAGGAAGAAAAAAAAAGAGCTCAGGTTCTCAACTAACATTTCATAATGGAAATGATGATGAAAAATTTTCACAACAATAGCGATAGCAAATGGAAGACGGACAAAGTGGTATCTGCCCAGAAAACTAAGAAATAATGTGCGTTTGTGATTTTCCTATGAAAATAGCACCTGCCAGTGGCCAGTTGGCATGGCACTTGCTGAATGCCATGGTGATCTTGCTTAGGCTTGCTGACTGTTAATATGATCACGTTTTTGCGAATGACTTCCTCATTGAGTCCTCTGTAATCAATATATATGTGAAGACTTTTTCTTTACAACAAGCATCAGTGAGCACCATGATCATTCTGTTGGATTAAGCCATTACAGTATGTTGTCATGCACTTGGGGTCAAACAAACGATTCATGATACATTTGTCAACTATCTGTTCTAGGAATCCAAAGGCTCAGGAAACAGACACATAATCTTATCGTGTCTGTGGTTGTCGTCAGTTGACAGAAGTTATAGCAGAACATATCATAGGCATTCTTCAACATGACAATGAAGATCTTCTGCTTCAACTTCTTCTATTTGTGTTCATGAAAAATATTTTCTCTCCCTCTTCCTCTAGAGCATTTATTTTATATGTCTGATATCCACAATCAAATTATGGCTATAATTTACTGCACCTTTCCAGGGTGAGCTCCATCGGAACTGCGCCAGTGGGCTCTACCTCTTCTGCAAAAACTTGACTATCAATAAGGAGAAGACGAACATGGTTGATCACTCCAAGTAGTTGCTGAAAAATCGTAAAATATGTAAATATGCTAGGTAGGCAGGGTACCCCATTAATTATACAGCACGTGTACATAGAGTAAAATTACATAAATGCTGACAAGCTGTTATAATATAGGTCCATGACATGCACAGCTCCAAGCGGAGTTCCGCAAGCTCTGCAGGGCGAAGCCACAGTGTCCTGTGGAACTTGCAGAGCTCTTTACCTAATGCAAGTAGTGCAGCGCAAACACTGTTTTTTTTTCTGTTTTTTTTTTTTTTTTTTTCTATGACATTGTTTCTTCTGTTCAGTGCCCAAATATGCTGCTGCATGTCAATAATTTCAACACACTATTTACCCAAGTGTCTTGTGATTACGACTATTCTCAATTGCAGGCTGATGTCTTGTCTGCGGCAAAGTCGTGTTCACTTACAATTCTTGTTTAAATCATCCGAAAACAAAAATCAGCATCTTATACCGCAAAGGGGAACCCTGTGTTGTATACTTACACTCTTAACGACATTGAACGGGTGGAACGACCTTGGAGTTCAGCTCAACAGTCGACTGTTTTTTCGGCAGCATACCTTTGCCATCTATGGTTCTACCTAATGTATCCTTGGTTTCCTATATCGTCTTACATCTGTATTTTTAAGTCCAGTCTGCATAACCACATTATATTGTGCACTCAGTCAAAGCGAACTGGAGTTTGCCTCGGTCATACAGAATTCATTTATGTGTACTAAAACTCAAGTCGCAAGAGTTCAATGTGTTTAGACAGTGCTTATCTCACAAGTCTATCATAGATATTTTTGTAGTAGTTTTTAAAATTCCACTATGCTTGGCAGTTACACGTGTCAGTGCTGTCAGAAAGAATGATAGCATGTGATTTATTTTTCATGTAATGTTCACTTTTTTGTACAAGGTTGTACATGGACCTACTGATTCCATTATACTTCGCTGTGTTAACTCCGCTCAGATCGACATCATCTTTTTCTCCTTTTTATGACAATGCACATGATATTTATCCTTCTTTACCTATGTTTAAATCAGCTTTATATAGCTTAGGACTTTACTGTTCCCAACTACAAAGTTGTTGGTACACTGTCACTGTCAGGTTTTGTGCACCACCTAAAAGGACTTCTCAGTTGGTGGGCACACAGAATAAATTAAACAGTAAATAAAATTCCGTCTTGAAAGGTAAGTGCTTGGTCTGTGGACCACAGACATAAATGTACCATCAATGGCCATATAAGTAGCAACTAGCACCAACACAAAAACAAGAGAAAATGCAGCAAAGCAAAGCTGACAGGGGTGTTTCAAACTACAAACACAAGATACTACTACAAGATACTACAAGATACTTGCAATGTTTTGCTACATACAAAAATTAAGACTTTTCAAAGAAAGGTAGAAAATTTACTAATGTCAGTCACAAACACTTGCAAACTTAGCGTCTTAGCCTTGTGGGGAAATTAATTTTAAGCTGCAGAAAGCCAGGGCCCTCAGCTATCACTCACTTGCTTTCAAGCTATCCCCTCTCTATCTACCTCAATCGATAGTTATATACGCAGCTAAGTAGGGAATGACTGGAATGTGCTCCACTGACTGTGCAGTCCTGTAAGCAATAAAAACCGGAAAAAAAGGGTATTGTTGGGTGCACTCATGGATGTGCACATAGCACAGCTTTTTTCTCCTCACACTTTGTTTGCTCAAGCTCCTTGTTCTCACCTCCACATGTAGTTACCACGTTTCCAAACCACTTCAAACATCATCTACACCCTACAGACATATCTCCACATGGAATTTGCAAAGTACCTGGCAAATTCTCGCCCTTTCTTCTTCAGTCCAGTGTGCCGTTGGCTGAGTGACACCTGCATGATGTTTGGCCCAAGAAAGAACTGCTCGCCAAACATCTTCTTCTTCCATCGCAAGCTGAAGTATTAAGAAAACTGATAAGTTTAAAATAGAGGATACAAAAAAAAAGGAGGAAGAAAACAAGAAACAAGAGTGACACTGTGTTTTGGGAACTAACTGAACAGGGACAGTAGGTCCATGTTTTGGCAACAGGCACGGGGATTGCAAGTTACATTCATAACTGGTGTGGCGCAACCACTATTTGAAAAGAATGCAAGAGTACCAGAGCACAAAGTCATGTTGTCCGCTACGCCGCCTGCTTTTGAGACTGCAAATTAAACCACTGTCATTCGTTTTCCATTCTGCTGTGATTCGGAACTAAAAAATTCTGTTTAAATCCACAAAATTCCATTCTGTTTAATACGTTGTGTGATTACTACAGTCTTTTTTTATTTTTGGCACACTGGAGTTCCCCAATTCTGGTTCAGGTGATGAGATCGAACAGTGCATCATTGCAGCCGCAACTGCAACTCATAACACACCACACAAATGCGAGGGTTCCACTGTATTACGAAAGCCCTGGAAAGCACATAAAATGAAATGTGCATGATAAATTTCTTTTATGTCTTCTACACATTTATGCTTGTTCTGCCTGTTTGCCGAAGTGAATAGAACACACACTTGCGAGAATACAGAGCTTATGCCACAGCAAGCGCTTCCTATATTAGCTAAATGTTGATGAGTACTCATTCGAAGTTACGCAAAGGTATTCCAGATGTTCATGATATATTCTTCATCTTCAAATAACAAACACTGTACAAGCTGTTAGCAAAGTTATCGTCGCCATGCTGTTTTCAGTAACACGTGTCATCCGCTTCTTGCCTTGTTGCACTTCCGCAATATGTTGCACAAGAAAATCATGGGATTGTGTAAGTCGAGTGCAGGTTTTTCACAAAGAAATAGACTTTGTGAAACAAAAATAGACACTGTGTGACTGCCAACCATGTGACAAAAAACAATGTAAAAGTGCTGCACTAGTTCAGGAGGTGCAAGTGAAAAGAATGGATCTAGTAAAAGTGTCAGAGAGAATGATACAGCAAGTCCAGGCTGTGCAACACTGTACGTTTGACCTTCATTTCTTCTTTTTTTGTAACCTCTGTTGAAGCACACTTATTTCGGTCCGCTGACCTGTCCCCTGGATGACCCTGCTGGCCTTGTTCATAAGGTAATGAAGGTAAAGTTGATTCCCAAGGTAAAAGGGAAAACTAGGGAGACTTTGGAAAAATCGCAGAAAAGACCTGTTGTCTTGCCGTATTTACATTCTGTTACCCATAAC
>JARGYV010058311.1:0-12160 GCA_029532675.1 Ornithodoros moubata | reverse complement strand
TGTCGACAGGGAGGTACAAAGCGTATTTTACCGAAGTTCTGAACCTGCTCAAAGACTCCGGCGACAGTGAACTTGACTTGCAGGAGTACGACCAGTTTGTGCCGATGGAAGAACACATTCTCCAAGCTGTCATGAGTCCTTACGTGACCATCAACATGCATTTCAACAACACACGGGATCTGGCAGGTTTAACAGCTCAAGTGCCTTCAGTAACGCAAAATAGATGGGAAAAAGTTTTAAAGCCTGCTGCTGGGGCATTGCCTTATAGGATCATAGTACTGAACGTGGAATATTTTCAAGCATTCATCAACCTCTTTAGCAGCGTCGGCGAAAAAATCGTTGCCGACATCATCGGCTGGATAACGATCCATACTTTGGCCCCACTGATGAACGTGCAGTTGGCAAAGGTCTTTGACAATTCCTTATGGAAATACCACCACGGCTCAACGACAAGATGTGTCCGACTATCGGAGATATATATCGGTTGGGCGACGTTTCTTCCAGCAGTGGAAGCTATTTTTACTCCGGAAGTTCGCGCCGATATCCATAACATGATTGAGGTCTTGGAACACTCACTGAAAGAAAGGCTGGCAAAAAACAAATGGACAGTGGAGCCAACAGCCAAATTGGAGTGGCACAGGATCACGCACAGGATCATTAAGATCATAGACATCAAGACAAAGGCAATCGATGCGATATACGCTAACTTCACGGACATGGGAGACTCCGTGTTCGAGAATATCGTGAGAGCCACGAGGCATGAGAAGATAACTGACCGTCGTATATTCAGTCGGTACATGGATTACAAGAGGTACACTTTATTTGACGCCCAGTTGCTGTATATTGCCCCGTTCATGGGAACACTACCGTTGTACGATTCCAAGGTTACTGCGGCTGTAAAGTACGGTGCCTTGGGATCCGTAATAGCAACAGCATTTTTTCTGTTCGCATCCGAATCATTCAACGCGAGGGCGAGGTCCATGTTCGGGTGCTACAAAAGTACGCCGTACGTTTCAAGAACGAATCTGGGATTCTACATTGTACATGCGTGCTCTCTTGAATTTCTGTGGGACGCATACAAGGTGGCAAAGGGTGGCGAAGACCGTCGGCTCTGGGGTCAGACGCAGTATTCTGAAGATCGAATTTTCTTCATCACTTTTTGCCATTTCTTTTGCAATTCGGATAACGATCACATTTGCCGTGAACTGTTACGTAACAGTGTAGAATTCGCTGAAGTGTTTGAATGTGCTCGAGGAAGTTATATGAATCCCCTGATTAAGTGTACTTTCTTCAACTGAATTGGCACAGCGGTATACCATTCGGTCATGCCCCCTGCTGATTAAATAGGCAGACCGCAATTCCCTACAGTCCCGGTGTGTGAGTTTTCTCTTGACAGTCAGCGGCTCGACGGTGTGGCACTGCAAACCCCAAGTTTACATCTACGGTGTACGGTCTGCCAGCTTCGTAGATTGTCATATCACAACAAAGCACACGCCATTTTTGCATCTTACTAAAAAAAGAAAAAGAAAAGTAATGCACTATAACGACGTGGAGGACAACGATTTGTTAGTGGTGTTTTGTTTTGGGCAAAGTAGTCATCAATCTTCCGACGACTCCATTGGAACGAAGGTAGCTGAACTTTCGACGTTATGGAGATGCATTGATCGGGGGCAGGCGCTTATGTTGGCGCGTGCAGCAGTTATGGAACGACTTGGTTCAACTCCAGAGTGCTAACACAAATAATACACTAAATATCAGCGTAAAAAATGCCAAGTGATTTAAACGCGACATTCTTATCCTTATTTCTAGCTTATATTTTTTCCCATCCTCGGTTTTTATGCATCTCGAGTTATCATTCGAGCTTCTTGAAAGTAATGCTAAGACATCAATTCCCACAAGAACGTCTTTCGCAATAAGAACTTTATTCCACCTCATTTTATTTTTATAGTGAAAGACAGGGAGCGTTTAAGACTCCGGAAGCATCTGTAGTTAGGTAAGTTAATGCACACTTTTCCTACGCTCGCTCCCAAGTAATTAAGCAAAGTAACCATGTAATCAAGAATGTGTAGAGCCTTTTTCTTCGTGACACACGTTACTCAGATCCCTTTGGTTGTTTGCGTCAGGAGAGGCTGCTGCTTTTTATTCCGCCTGGGAGCAACGCGATGAGAAATAAGTTGCCCTCAGTGTTTTTAAGCATTCAGCTATAGATATTTTCCCTTGGCGTGCTTTATGTGAAGAAAGAATACATGCCTGAATGTAAATATTCATATGAGAAAGCTATGACCTTCATCAGCTGCTTATAACTGGGCACCATTACTTGCAAAATAAAAGGAAGCACACGCAGCAGCTCACTGGCTGCCATTCTCGCAAGCTCCCGAACATATGATATATGCCTTCATGGAGGGGGTATATCGCGTGAAGCAGATATGCGTCCCCTGTTCCCTCATGTTGTGCCAGTCGCTGTGCCAATGATGAACGGCGAACGATTGCAAATAGTACCTCGATGCCCCGCACCCAGATCCTCGAGGCGTGTTACTAGCAGCATGTGGTAGCCTTATTTCGTCAGCGTGCGACTAACGTACGATTAATTAAGTATCTCTAGTGACGCCACTTCTAACCAGATTTCGGGGTAAAAGAAATCATGAATGCGCTGGAATGTGCAAAGGGAAGAGGGGAATAGGTTGTGTGACAAGGGCTTTACAAGGTCTCCAAACGCATAAAAATCCTGTTAGTGGCATTGGTGAGGAGAACATAAAGTCCCTGCATGCCAGATGCAACGTGTGTACTAACATAGTTCTCTCTGAGGTCACGCCAGGACGGAACTGTTCCTTTAACGATAGTCGTCAACCTTAGCGATGCCAGTTGCGTCAAGCAGTAGGGACATCCCATTCACCACTGCGGCCAAGAACTTGCAGTTGGACTTCTGTGAATACTAGGCAGCGCCTCCTGGGAACTGTTGGGAACCGCCGGCGCACAAGAACCAGTGGCAGACGAAGCAGAGCAGAAGATAAAAATGACATGTCGTGTATTTCTCATATGTACAGAGAGGTCTTTCTCTCCTCAAGGATAAAAGGCGGTTTTATATTCTCGAGTGAGGGAAAGGTGGGTCCGCTTCCTTTTGTGGCTGGTCTGACTGAAGGCCACTTCCTTAATCCCTTTCTTGAAATGAGGGGTGGCCATTATACGGAGCAAGGCTAGTAATAGTGTCCAAAATGGATATCGGCTACCAAGTCGTAACGGAACATAGATTGAAACGAAAGTGGATAGTTCAACAGACATGTACCGATTTCATAGCTCAAGAATGTTCCGCAGAAAAGCATCAAGGAGGGAACATACAAATGGTGAATGTCTGCTTCGCGAAGACAAGCGAAAGAGAAGGAACCTCAACGCGCTGAAAGAGGACTCTGAGGAACAAACAAAGAAAGAGCAGCCCTCTGGAGTAGAGAGCACTGTGTGAATGCGCAAACCCGTACATCGCAGCACTCCCAAGAGAGTGAGCAAACGTTGTCCTCACCACGAGTGGACGAAGACATTAGGAACACCCAGTACAACGGACCTCAGAGAGTCATTAATATCGGCTGCCGCTGGAGGAGCATTTTGGATAGGTTGTTTGGTTCATACAGTGAGTACAGATCAATACAGAAGGCACTAGGACTGTATTTTTTTCTTTTTTGATAGACTTTTTTATTAAGAAAGAATGACCTTTTCTTATTAAAAATGATGTGTTTACTTTCATTCGTGGCGCTTCAGCTTTCTTCTATCCGCCACATGAGTGACATGAATGTTACATTTTAAAAAGATCGGTTGGATATAAGCAACCAGCCGCCCGACAGCGCATCACTGAAGTGATTAGCAAGACCACCACTAGCGGAAGGATATACAATTACGTAGTGAGGATAAACGCTAAATAAAAAGGAAGCCGTCGTCTACGTCTCAGCCGTCCTATTAACGCCTGGCATGAGTTGCTCTGCACAACTTTGGAAACGTGAACCGCATCCACCGGACGCTGGTGACAGGTCTCAAGAGCATGAGCTGTTTTCGTGCTTGTCTCACCCTCAGAGTTTACAACCGTATTTGCTGCCTTTTTCTCCTGCACTTGGATTTTTTTTCAGATGCGATTTTAATGACCCTTACCGAAAAAGTGCAATTGACGGAGCTGTTCGACATCTTTATCTCTTTCCTTGTCTTTGTAATTTCAGCTTCCGTTTGGGATGTCATCTGCGAGAAATGAGGACAGGATAGCATTTTCTTTTGATGAACTCCTACTCACTGGATCTTAATGCACGAAACACATCGGCCTAACGAAAGAATCTTCATGATCTGTTATATGGGAATATTGCTGGCTAAAAAAAAAAGCTAATAAGTTTTAACGGTATATGTCAGGAGAAGGCGACAACGCATATGATCAGTTCAGAAGCTATCGAGCTAAAAACACAAGGATTAAGTATGACTAGCGCTCACGTGCCAGTGTGCAGGACATGGCTGCAGAAAGGATCCGACGAGGAACAATGAGAGGTGATCCTTTCACGACACGGCACGGCGATGCGATGCTTAGCAGGGTTCTTATGGGTGTCAGCGCAGGGTGTCTACAATACCGATATTAGTCTTATACTAGAGCGCTGAGGTATAGCTTACCTGTGCTGCTTTGAATAAGCAGGACCAATAAAAAAAAAAAACAATCACTAGTATTCAAGCACGGAGCCTGAGTTTCTTTTTGAAGAGTTCCGCCGCCGTGGCTAATGGCCAGATAGGTGAAGGAAGAAGAAGAAGAAGTTCCGAAGACAACAGGTGTACTAATGACGTTCTTCTTGAGGCTCATGTAGCGATAGTGCTGTTCACTGTAACAAGGTGGTCATTCATGTTCGCCGTGTTACATCCGCCATACTGGTCAACATTACCTAACATATCTAGCCAGGCGTGTCTCGTGCGCTACATGACTTCAACGTGTCAGTCCCGATTCCGCCCCTTTTAAATGGCCCAAGCTAGATCGAACTGCACACCACAGTATACCTTAATTTACTTCGTTGCCAACTTCCACGGAAAGATGGAAAGAGATGCACTGCAATCTTTGAGTTAGAGTTGGGTCTAAGCCAACATCTCTATTAGTCATGTATTCTACATGGTGGCCTAGGTCGAATTTATTTCTCGCCTACATTTGTCATCTGCTTAGGTGGTACCACAAAAATCATTGTTCCTAGTCTTGAATCGAGAGACGTACGCCTTTGTGTTCATACTATACATGGTATACATGTACAGTCTTCAACGTGGTCGAAGATCGGACGACTGTATGCAATACATTAAGGCTTTCAGACACTGCTGTGAAAGTCAGACATACACGTATGCTAACAGAACTGCTTTTCGCGGCAGCTGAGTCCATGTTATATTTATTTTCTTGCCAATCTTTGATTTTAGCCCCTGCCACTGAGCGTCAAAGCGTTCTGGCCCATCACCTCGTCGTAGACAGTGCGCAAGCTTTCAGTCACTTAGCGATAACGTGCAACCGTGTATCCAGTGGGATCAGACAGACGTATTGTCAACACCGTGACAAATCAATAATAGTTGTTTCATTTCAACCCCAAAGTAGACAACAAGCTTTTGGTGACTTCTGCGGTTTCGTTCTTTGCAGCTGTCTCGTTATCTTTGCTTTTCTTATCGCTTCGTAGAAGATGAGCATTAGTTGTGCTTTATGTTGTTGTTGTTGTTTTTTGTCTGCATGTAAGCGCTTTGCCCTATCACGATTTCCCTTTCGCCCACTAATCCTTTCGCTGTGACAGCAGTTCACGGTGAGCGCCTTTTCGCAAATGTTGTCCTTAAGCAGTCCTATGGTGTCTTGCCGGGTTTTAATTTGGTGAGTTGGGTGCCCGTCGAGACGCAAGGATAACTGGGCATGGAGCGACTTCACGTCTTGTTTGTCTTGAGTGACTAACTTGAGAAGAACTTGACTGGAAAGGAAGAGAGCTGAGCAACCATTTCCACAACTTGACACGCTACGTAAGTGCAACTGTTTAGTACATAAACAAGAAATATAGCGTGTGCACATTTCCTATTATGAATTATGATAAGGACTAGACGTTTCGACAGTTAAAAATAATGTATCCTGTTCCTTGCTCCTTACTTGTCACACGTGGCACCCCGAACTGAACCAGAAGATAAGAAGAAATGGAAAACCATGAAAACATGTGTGTTGACCGCCCTCAGCTCTTTCTCCATAGCTGTTTTTCATAAGAATGTCACTAATATATCGGCTAATAAAAGCCAAAGTTGAGAAAAGCAGGCAGTAAATACAACTGTGCTCTGCGAATGAAACAAGTAAGGAAACTGCTCATGACATCCGTCTTTGCAGTTTGGGGAAGAATCGTGTCACACGCGTATAATTAATACTTTTCATGTTAGCAGAGCAGCAAAAGAACCCCTTGCTAAGCGTTAATGTGACAGCTGCGACGTTGACGACGGCTCCCTACCCATTTGTCGTTCGTTCTCACTGTCGTTCTCACCGCCCATTTGTGTATCCTGCAGCTGCTTCTAATGTCATCAGTGTCACCAATCGCTTAAATGATGCTCCCTCGTGATTCCTGGATGCTGCCATCAAGTCCAATGATGTGTAATCTTATGTACTTCTATCCTTTGTCATTTCCTTGACGATACGGGAGAAAGGTGGAGTGCCACCGGAAAAACGAGGCCCCTCGCTTGACTTTTAGTACCGCTTAGTACTTCTCCTGGTGCCGGTACTCTGTTTAGAATACACATTTGAGGATTCATGACTCCATATTCTGATGACTACTTGTGTTCATTTTTGTGCTACAGTCATCTCTGCAGCATTCTGTGCGTGTGTGTGCGTGCATTGGTTATAAGGAAATTGGGACGAAAGTTAGAGCCATATCGTCTTTACGGGCTTCCCCAAGACACACAGACGCCCCCCTCTCCCAAGGGCATTGGCAAGGGCAAGGGCAAACTGCTGACAAATGCAGCGGTTTATTCGGCTCGTCATAACGTCTTCATACGTACATTAAATACTGTTGTCTACTACTGTACTCTAATTACTTCTATTTCTTAACAGTTTATTACTGCTATAGATAGGATACTCAGTTTCTAATAGATTCTCGTATTTAATAACGCGTACTAAATATTCATTTATTGTATTTGTCTGGCAGCCATAAGCCTGATGTCATCTTGTGTGTGTGAACCACAATAGCAGGAGAGATGTTTCGAGAGTACAAACATGTGTGCTTGCAAATAAGCCATACCAGTCCTTTTCCTTTCCTATAGCCAAATAATTATTTTCAATCTGGGGCAAACAATCATCAAGACTGCGCATGTGACATTACCGTATCATCGAATCTATATATACTTTACCACTTTTACGTGGGCCCTGATTAGAGATGGAAAATCGCGCGTCGCCTTTTTTCCTCGTTTCCAGAAACGTGATCGCTTTCTTCATCGCTTCCAAACATGGCTCTCACGTCTCACCTTGCATCTCGAATTTCCCCAAACCCTTCTCGTCCTACTTGCTCTTCCCTTGCTTTTTTTCTCTTTTGTTCGTTTCATGCAAATACATTGCGCTTGGATGTGCGAGTACGTTCACTGCCTGCAAAAAGCTTTGTTCTGGGAGAAAATAGGAGACTGAACACAAATAACAAGCCGGATTGAAAGAATTAATGCTGCAAGTTTAACACCTGTCTCGTACCGCTTCACCAAATCCTATTTAGCGTGAAAGCGCAGTGCGGGGAGCTGATCATGCATCCCACTTAGTCGAGCATTGCTTCGTAATATACAAAATGAAAAGCAAAAAAATAAAAAAGAGAGAGAGAGCGTGAGAGAGAAAAGAATGAATAAACGAGAGTGCCAGAGAATCTATGCAAACAGGAAGGGAATATGCGAAATGTAGGAACGACACATTTATGATGCGGATACTGTGTGAGTCTGGCGGTGGTGGTAGTTGTGTCGTCTACATTCTTATAAAGTCATGCATAACGTTCACATGCCTCTTCTACGAAATAATTTCTAATTTTGAGCCGAACGTTAGTCAACCAACCTCTTTTTACAGTCTGTCCACCGTGGCATGATTTGACGTGTGCACTGGCATATCCACTGAAAAAACTGCCTACTTGTGCTCAACGGAATAACACTTGACGCAGTTCCTGTTCAGCACTCCAAAAACGGAGCTTCACCGCATAACGTGGCATAAACCAATCCCCAGTCAGAATGATATCGTTCGCGCGGGGGTTTCGTCAAAAACGAGACTGAGGATAACGAGACTGAGATGCCCCGCCATGCCCCTAAACTTCTACTTGCATCGATGAGGCTGTCGAGACTCCCCACTTTGTGCACTGTGCGGCGTGAGTGAAACGGTCCCCCATTTTTTACTGCAATGTCGTCTCTATTCCGTCTGGCGCTTAATGTACTAGACGTTTCGTGCGACCGTCGCGGAATCCCCTTCACTCTCGTATCCATTCTCTCACTTGGAAGGGTACATCAAGTTCACTGTGAAAAACATATCGAAAGCCTCTGTACCACTTCATAATGGCAACAACCCGTTTCTAATTTACCAATGCCCATGCTGATCCGTGGCTAAACGCCGCCCTGGCTAATGGCCAGTGAGGACAAGGCAGAAGAAGAAAAAGAGGCTTTCAACCTCTTTCAACCTTTCAGGCTATACATCCTGTACATTCTGTTACCCCGAGCATAGTACCAAAAGGACATTTTTAGGTTCAAGTCATGAGAACCCAAGTCTCCATTTCGTGGCAGCCACTATACAGTCGATGCTGACACCAGGATGCCACTGAATATCGGCATGGGCGTAGTTTTATCTGGGTTCAACCAATGCTGTGGTGGGGTTTTGTCGTACGAAGAAGAAACGTTTTAGCCTAAGGTTGGACAAATGTTAAACAACCTCCGTTCCTATTCGTGTAGATACAGTCGGTAAGAACACGTCCAACGTCCACGGCGATGACGACGCAGATGTGTAAGCGTATTCCTCTATCGAGTAAAATACATGTACCGGCAGAAAAACGAAGAATCAAGCCTGACTCATTAGCTTTTCAGGATAAGCCACAGGACGAACCTTGCGGGGAACAAACGCGGCTCGAGCGCACATTTGTATCACATAGGGCGCTCACCGTCTGCTTCCTATGGGACGCCTTTTCTGGGTTTCTACAAGTCGACTGATTGGGCCATTTGGAGCATTGCAAGTGGCGCGTAGAGTGTATTCTGTCCTTCTTTATTGGTACTAATGTAGGTGACTAGAGACTCTCAGAACTATGTGATGCACGGGTGCAAGGGGCCGGCCTCTATCGTGTCGTCTTTTTTCCTCTTTTCATTACCTTTATCTCTCTTTCTTTCTTTTTTTTTTTTCAGTGTTACCGTCTGCGGTGCATAATATGGTGTAACGAAGGGAAATATACTTCAGACCCTATAGCTTAAGAGCCTGTGCACGGGCAAAGGAAAGCAGCCGTGTTCCGCCATTACTAGATTTGTCAGGACAACCATGTATTTCTACCTGCTTGGCTAATCGTGCGGAGCAGTCGGGTATCGATTGTCGATATCAGCCCCCTCAGGCTGTGCAAACTGATTAACACAATCGCCTTTATCGACTTATTCAATATTTCATTGTGCACGTGCTGATTGAAAGTATCTTTATTGCCGCAAAACCTTGGTCTATCATTTGATGCGTATCAACGCTCAACGAATGCCGTAACACGATGTGAATTGGTTTCACTCATGTCTACGAACGGACAGACGTAAACACGTGTCACTTGAGCGTGAAACCTTCAGTCTCGAAAACAGAACGTCTCGCGCTCAATTGAGGAGACAGGCCTTTAATGGAATTTTCGACACGTACGTGCGAAAGGACATCCTCTTAGATATAGACGCTTTGCCAAACGTATTTTGACCATCGCGTCTCAGAAAAAAGTCGCAGGAATGTACAGGCTACAAATACGTGTGATATGGAGAAAAGTGCGAAATTTTCGCTTCAACACACAGCTGCAAAGCTCACGAAAGCTTCGAGAGCTTTCTCTTCTACTCTTTTCAGAGAGAACCTTTGGCAGACAGCCAGGACGAAGAGAATGACACCTTTTCTGTAGCGGAGTGCACGTATCACTTTAGCTACCAACTTTCGTTTTATTTCAGAACCGGCTTTATGGCTGTGGTTGGAAAGGCATCGGTTCAGGAGACATTACAACGCGTGTTTAGGTCATTAACCTTTTTGTCGTTGTTTCTTCACCATCAGGCAAATATCCTCCATTGCTACTATTCGCGTTGTTCTCCAGACTGAATGCAGTATAAAAATCGTATAGAAATGGCTATCATTTTGTCGCCTATAAATACGAAAGCTACGGAAGTGAGAGGAGATGGCGAGCCGTGCGAGTCGTTGTAGCACAATACTTAAAATGACGTGATCCGCTGCAGACCCTCAACACCGCATTTAACATGCAGCACGGCCAAGCCGAACAAGAACATGATAACAAGGGCAAAAAAAATTAAAAAAAGTAATGTTGCAGTCACCACATATTCGCGGTAAGGGGGCACCTTATCCATTTAGAAGCGCATATGAAATAAATGACGTGGCGAGAAAGGGGATACTCACAAAACATCTGGAATTGAGCGGACATAACCTGCGATGGTGTTACTGTTTTGTTATTAGGATCTCAACGGAATGCCAGACTGAAAAATCTAGCATTCAGATTTTACTCGACTGCGCCCGGGATATTCCTTGTGCATTACATGCCGCTTCACTTGAGAATTGACAAGGACAGGGAATCTTGACAAGGAAATCACTAAGAGGAAAGAAACGAGCATGATGTGCTTTGAATGCTCAGATAGACACATATTGCATATTCTGGAAGTGAGGCATTACCATTCTTTTTCTTCCATTACCTCCACTCCATGGGGAGGTCATCCGGGATCGCCAGTGGTGTGCAGTAAATGATCCACTCTGTCTCTGTTTGACCAGGAATAACCAGAGAACAATACCAGAAATATACAAATCTTGATGACATCTCTGACACGTAAGTTCAGAACTGTTCATTAGCATGGGTAAGAGTAACCTATGATCGGCCAGGCAATTCTGTAGTCAGCGACGCGTCTGTGTGTCTTCCTTCATCCTGTCCTGGAATGTGTTGCAACTTGTCCAGGCTTCAGCGTCCGCTGAGCATCTTTTTGCCTTCGCTGCGCACAGTGGAAGTAAATTATGGCAGTCTTAGGAAGCGTACGCATCAAACGTTCGTAATGCGCGCTTTCCTGCTTTCGCTAAGAGTTGCTTGTTTGCATTAAATACATTTCCCCCGTCCGTTAAGGGGAATTATAGCGGCAGACGCAAAGCAGGGAGCAAAGCGCAAGAGCTGTTACTCCTAATGCTCCTTCACGAAGTAGACGTTCGGTGCTGCAGACCGGTGCATCTGTTACAACCTGATTACCATAGGCTATTCCAGCCGGTAAGCGCGTGAATACGGTAACTTTTGGGAATAAATGCGAAAGTCGATGGGCCAGGAGAGCGAGTGAGCAACACAGAGGCATCTTGCTGGGTCACATTAACCTCGGCTATACGGGGCTGATGAGGTTCCACATGGTGTAGCTGAGTATGGTGGGCTCTGGAAAGTATAACAGCCTTGCATATCATGTTCAAGGGCTTCAACCAGTATTCGTTCCTAAGAAATTCCATTCATTATGTATATCCATTCAGGTCCAGATTGATTAAACCTTTATAGGCCGGTCAAAGCCTCTTAAATTGTTCATTAAGAACGTCGAACGGATTGCGCCCCATGCACCTTTGTAAGCGAATGTGCTGCAGTTTCGTGCATGCACAGTGACCTAGGTAGGAAAGTTCATGTGGAAGTGTTTCGTACCAACAGACTGCAACGACATCAAATGTAATCAAGAACCGTGCTGCTGCCACAAGAGCAGGACGAGTGGAATTGCAATCAAGTTTTGTCAAAGAGGATGGACTACACGGGAAATACGGACTTTAAGGGGGAGTCCGGTGTATGTATTTGTATGGGGCGATGTTTCTGCAAGCACCGCATGCCAATGAAGTGAGAAACGGAAATGAAAATAGCACTAGTCAGTCGGTTATTGTCTGGCACATGACATAACGCTAAGATAAAGCGCCCAAGGTACGGCTGCGATTTATTAAAAATAAAAATGGTTTCACGATCGAATACAT
>JARGYV010058306.1:0-35114 GCA_029532675.1 Ornithodoros moubata | reverse complement strand
TACCCCTCTTCATCCAACGGGTGCAACATGCCGCCTTGTTGGCAGGCAGACTGCACCCGCTTCTCTTACGACACCATCCATCCATCCATCCATGGCGCCTATGGCCATGGGACATGTCTCAGCTTTCTCAGCTCAGCCTTGTCCAATTCAGCA
The DNA here is from genome assembly GCA_029532675.1 of Ornithodoros moubata. Taxonomy (NCBI): domain Eukaryota; kingdom Metazoa; phylum Arthropoda; class Arachnida; order Ixodida; family Argasidae; genus Ornithodoros; species Ornithodoros moubata. The sequence continues at coordinate 34,961 of JARGYV010058306.1, read as the reverse complement.
CACACACACACAAAGCGGAGAAGTTTCATTATTTTCTGTTATAGAAAATTATTTTTACTTACGAATTTTGGGGGATGAGCGAAATTAATACACTATCGTTTTCAGAAGTTGTGCCCTGAGCCTTATGCATCCGAGACTTCTTAATGACAAATTAGGTTTTTTAACGAGGAAAATTTTAACAAAACTAGACGGAAATTCGCTCACGTATAAGAAAAAAAAAAAGAAAAAAAAAACCTGGAAAGAAGACTTCAGTTTTGTTCCAACTAGTGTGCTCTTTACAGGCACAATCAAACATTTAAAGGCCTGAAGCTCTCTCCCTTTAAAGTGCCTTTTTGCGTCCTTTTCTTCATGTAAATAGATATTAGTGTAACAGTACGTTGTCACGTTGTATTCACATTCGGCACCCAGAAATGCAGCTCCAGAAAACTACATGCACAACCTCTTTAACATCACATTGTACCTTATTCGGTCATTCGATCTCATCACAGTTATTGACCTTTAAGTAACTGCCTAACAATCATTATATCTCATTAAAACCTGATCGCTGTGATGTGTACGGTGGTCGTTGTCTCCTGATGGCGGTTTGAGGTAGTCGGCGCACTATTCCGTGCAGCCACCCTCCTCATATTTTTCTTTCTTAACCTTCCCTTCCCCTTCATTAAAACTTACGACATTATGCCGAGGTAATAATATTTATGTCATAAAAATCATCGTAATAATCAAAACCAATCTCATACTGAATTCATCCTCCCAAGGACATTTCCTTCCATACATTCGACATCTTATGCAACTTCGAATTCACGGGGCTTCAAATTCATTCGAACTCACAGGGCTTCAAGCTCGTCCACACTCACAACACTTTAAACTTATACGAACTCGCTCGACCTCAAAGTCATTCGAACTTCAAACTCCAACTTACGCATTTTCAATCAACTGGACATCAGTGAACTATGTCCGTGATATTATGGTGAGTGAAGTCCGTGAAGCCGAATACGAGTGAATTAGTCGACCTATGGTCAGGGAGCTCAATACAAAACGCTACTACTGCAGCCCTCAAGTACTACATTACACCCTTATCCAAACCCTGAAGTAATTGTAGTGCCCCTGATCGGGGTTCAGTGGGATTTCGAATTAAGTCCTACCACTGGCACCAATGGTCTTTTTGCGGATTTCTCCAGATAGCAAGACGTTACTTTGAAGATAATTACTATTCTTTTCTAAGAGGGATCTGCCACAGGCAGTGGCAGTGCCAGAAGAGTAGCTGTAATCTCCAGGGAGGCCAGCAGGCGCTCTTATATCTCCACTTTATTGTTGCTTTTCACAAAATCACTTTCTGTAAAAATAAAAAAAAGTAGAAAAGAAAAAGAACAGCGCGTCAAATGCATCTACTCTTCAGCGTCAAGACTTGAACTTTAGAGACATTCCAAGACTGTACTTAGAGACACACAATAGCACTGTGCGACAGCTATAACTCTGGCATTTTTCCCACAAAGCGACTTATTTATCAACCGATAGGAGGGGTATCTGATCCATCCGTTGTTCATCATAGGACATCGCCGCAGGGGTTCTTTGTCCACATCTGCGATGAAGAAAGGAAACAAATATGTCGCTCCACGTCGCCTATGGTTCGGTGAATGTAGTCTGTTGGCCGATGTATTCAGGTCATTCGGATAACATATGCATAGCCAGCGGTGGTGCTCCAGAGGTGCCGCGCGTCGTTATATTCTGAACGGTCTGCCCTCCTTGTGTTGCGATATATTGCTCGGGATAGACAGCGGGCAAGTGAGAAATATATGATTGCACCAGAATTGTTTTTACCATGATGTATTGTACTGGCATTAAATACGGCTCGATAAAAAGCTTCAATTTCTATTTTGCATTCTGTTTGTGTCTTTATTTGTGTCACTTGCCTTTGCGGGAGGGCGTCAACTGCAATTTCGAAAGCTCGATCTATCTTCTTTCTAATGGTGTGCATCATTTGTTTCTATCTGGCTTCGCTGAAGCGGAACTTCAGTCGGTAGCGGCTAAATATGAATGCAATTTTGGCAACGCTTGCGAGGCGGTTCCGTAAGAACGTGCTTGAATTTGAGCCGACAAAAACATGGTTGAAGATCGACTTCTGTGCTATCGTTTGATGGAAGAACGAGGTATCGTATATACCTCCAAATGAAGTTAGTCTGCTCACAGGCCTTGCGGGTTTGACAGTTTGAGATCTCTGCAACACAGTCCATATGCCTCAGGTCTGCGTGGCACTTGCACTGATTTTGCTAAAACCTGTATCACACAGCACGCTGAGGCCCATATTACCGATATCTCAGCCTTCAGCAGCATTATATTACTTAACAAAACATATTTCTTTCTCTGTGCCTGTCTACAAACGCACTGATAACCAGACATGTCGCCACTGCAGGTATGTGATGAAAATGATTATAAAAGTAAAAAAAAAAGGCATGAGTGTTTTCGCAAGACATGCCGATATATTTCCTAACTTTGAGCTTCCTCGTAATCAAGCGTCAGCATCTTTATTGCTTTACCCCTGTATAGAAATGTATAGAAATGTATAGAAGGTAGTGTGCAGGTACGTAGCATATCAATGGTTCACCGAATTAAAATGAATGTGAAGCATTTCTCGCTCTCTCTTTTCTCTTCGTTGCAGTATCAATCAAATCGTATCTCCGCATTCGTACAGCTTGAAGAAATGTTATTGCGGACAGGCAGTTCATAACTGAGGAAAAATTACTGCCGTCAAGACGCATTAGAAAGATGTCCAGATCCTGATGCAGTCAGCACTATAGAAGTAAATGAGTTAATCGAGTCCATTGAGGTACTGATGCATGTCTTGTCGTAGTACATATACTTGTTTCAAGAGAATGCATGCGAAGTACACGAGGTACTGCATGTTGTTAAGGAGCGAAGACAAATCCAAAAATCAGGTGGAGCATGTTGTTAAGTGTCGCAAGAGCTGATACCCAGTATTTTTTATCTATGCTAATCAGCTAATTAATTAAAATTACTTAGTAAGGTTTCAATTTGAAAGCAAAAGGTCAAATTCCTGGTCGTAGAGTAAGTTGAGACATTCTCGAACAACGTGTCCTGAAAGCGGGACCCTTAAAGGACTCGAAGAAATTGTTCTTGAAGATTTTTTCTTCAATATTGAAGGGTGTAAAATATGAAACATTTCTGCAAAGTTTCGCAATGGTTGGCTCTGTAGTTTCTGTTTAGATCGAGCACGCCGTAATGGTCATCGCGGCTCCTCCTCGCCCGTCTCGCTCTATACCGCAGAAGTGGGCCAGTGACGTCACAGATACTTGGTTACACTTGTCCCCCTGACGGCATAACGTAGTATCGCATTAATGATTCTCACATCATTGTAAATCGTTTGTAACTTGTGAAATAATCTTGATGAACTACTGTTTGGGATCAATAGTTAAAGCCAGTGGCTCCTTATGTCTGCTCTCCTTCTGGCTGCTTACGCGCACAAGGTCCCCCAGTTTTCAAAGGTAGTTAGTACATTCTAGCCACTAGTAGCCATAAATACATAGTAGAATCCCAGCGGTTATACGTCCTTTCCGTTCAGTGAGTATTTATTACGCAGTTCGGGTAGAGTATGGCAGATTCTGTGGAATAAGCATTCGGCGAAAGAGTATCTTTCCATCTGAATGAGAAAACAACGGTGGCGTTTCCAGCGGTGACAGTGATATGTGTAATATATTGCCCTCAGGGCTTGTACTCTAAATGAAAATCAAGCAGTGGATCCACGGGTCGCCTCGAGTCCTTCAACGGTTTTCTTCTTTCCCGCGAAAAAAGAGGACCCGCGAAATTTAAAAGAGCACCGAGCAAAGAGACTACACTTCATGGAGAGCAGCCCATTCCACTAATACCATTATCCGTTTGAACAAACTGTTCCAAACCGTTCTTCGTCGCAGACATGTTTCACCAACCGGCATGAAGGCCTGTGCGTGCTCACGGCAAGTGGCTCGCAGAAAGTACTTCGCTCCTGATAACTCTGTTTCTGGAGGTCGTGTGGCAGTTTCAGTTGTTGTTCAGTCTCAGAGCAAGAAGAGAAAATGTTATTTCCTTCTTCGACCACAAGGGCAGAGCCTTTCGAGTGTCGGCTGGCTGTAATGATGCGAGTCCGGCACCTTTTTTTTTTCTATTCTTTATCGAAGGGTCTGGGTAACGTTTTGTTTTGTGGTTGTTTGTAAGGTACAGATACGCTTTGTTTGTGCGTAACCAGTACGTTCTTTACAAATGACGTACCAGGGGCCCACGGGTTTGGATGGTCATGTAACATAGTTAGTACATGGATCAAATGTCGAGCATTGCACGGTAAGGATTGGACACATTCTTTGGCTGCAAAAGGTGTCAAACACTAGCTTTTTTGCTGGACGTATTTAGCTGTGGTACTTCTCCTTATGGCCTAAAATGCACATTGATTGTGGTGACTTGAGCGGGAACATTCTGAACATCCCATAATGAGACAATATCTGCTGCACATGTTTTCCACTCAAGGCTTGGAGGAAATGGATTGGCTTAATTGATTTATATTTCTAAGACGTAGTATCACCTTGTCAGCTTGCACACCAAAGGACTCCGCCACATGCCTTTGCCAACCGTGAAATCAATCTGCGTCGTAGAACAAGAATGTGTCCTACAAACGATACAGTATCGCCATCGCAAAGATAACGAACGGAATAACGTTGGTAGGCACTCTATATATTCGAACTCGATACGCTGTTTCGAAGTCTGAGGCACTTAATTGTTCTTATATTCCCCAAGCCACGTAACTTTCGTTATTCTCCACTACATTACAATGCGATAAGTGAAGAACAAAGGCCTTATTTTATGGCACGCGGCATTGTTCCCGTTTTCCACTGACCGATTCCTTCCGTGGAGCGCGCGATTGCAATCAAGAGCGTGTACTTGTTTGTCCTATTACTGTCACCCCAGAGCTGAGGAAAATCGCGATGGCTGGCAGATCCCCCATGAACTGTCGTCGAGGGCCTCGTTTGCAACTCAGACACGTTCCTTTGTTTCCACAAGGGACCGTTTCGTTCATGGCAGATCATTCATTCTGAAGGTCGCCTACGCTTTGCTTAACGTGTCGGTTTGGGTTGACTCTGAATGTATGTATGTGTAATCGATGAAAAGATCAATAAATCTATACGATGGAACAGGAAGAAACGCACCTTTTATAAAGGAAATTTTTATGCTGTCATTTACATTCCCGCTCTGTTGTCTGCCTGTTTTCTTTAACCGAACACATTTGGAGTTACTCTTTATCGTGACTGTCTTTTTGATTTGTAAGTTTTCTGTTGCTTTTGTTGCCATTTCTTTATAAAAAAGCAAGCAAAATATAGTACAAGAGTGAGAAGCATCTCTCCGTATATCGTAGGAAATACGACCGTACAGAAAGTTGACAGTATGAAACTGTCCCACGATTTGATTTTTTTTTTCATTTGTCACGGATGAAGTGGCGAACACGGACGGCGGATTTTGCAGAAGGTTTATTGGCTTACTGTTCTGCTTACGGGCGCCACACTATCTTTTCTACAACGATAAGAAGGTTGCCGAAAGCACCGAAAAGAAAGAATGACTGGGAGGTTTTGCCTCCAGCTATCTATAAATGGATATCGATGACGACGATGTCAACGTCTATTATCTTCTCTGTCCTGATTATCAGGAGCTGCGGCGGCGCTTCATCTTCTGGCGCACGGTACATTTTGCACATGCTTTCCGCACCCGTATTTTAGTCTAGAACTAAAGCTCGTATGTGAATTGGTACATTAATCTATTCACCTCCATCTCTGCCTTGAGACAACATCTTTTGTACCCTCTGAACCAGAGTTCTCAGCTTTTGTTGCTGCATAACGACTTGTATCAAATGAAACGGTAAACTAACGCTGTCATCATTATGCGTTATTTACATCCACTAGTCGTTCACCTCATTAGAATTAATCACATTAAAGAGGGCTCTAAATGAGACCCGCGGGAGAGCAGCGAGAGGCTGATTGCACCTGACTTGTTTATTCCACACGCGCGGCACACGAAAAATTCAAGTGTTCCCTCACTTTCACCAAGCCTGTCGGTAAAGCAACCGTTAGCTAAGTACAAGGTAATTAAAGGCTAATGACATTCGACCTTTTTACCCTTGTTAAATAAGCAAAGTTTGATGAGTCGGAATGTGTCACCGGGAGCGTTTTCTGAAGAAGGCAGGAAGGAATAGTCCTGGAGAAGTAAAACAGAGCATACGGGAAAGTTCCTGACCGCTTCTATCTTACGCCGCGGTATGCGTTCGTTCGTACAATTTTCCTGCCGTTTCAAGGACGTTAGGAAAGCATAATTGTATTAGAGATAATACTGGCGCATTACACACAAGGGGCTACATATCAGCTACCTTGTAGCACGATCTACTGTGGTCATTTTCACACCACTTCCCACGGTCCTTTTCTTTCATTGCGTAACTTTTGCAAACATCAGATAGTGTAAAGTAAAGAAGGAGCAAGAGACAGAAAGAACATCGTTCATCACCTGCCTCTCACAATTAAAATATGACCTAAAGGAACGGTCTCGTACCCGACGACCCGTTTAAGACCTATGCCATTCGAATCGCCACTGTCGAAAATGCACACTGCGAATTGTTTTCGCCAGGAACGCAGCAGCTATAAAGTTAAGCGAATTAAATTGATACGACAACAACATCCGATACGTTAGCAGGTACAGGAGCCTGCTATTGAACGAAAATCGCAGCGAATCGAGGCTATAGAAGGTGACGACCGCGCGCCGGATCTCATTTAAATTTTAGTGTGAGCATTCGCCCGCGATTAAGGCGAGCGCTGTGATCGCGCGTATGCCAATCACAAGGGTGGGACACTCCGCAGTTTCTGCCACTTCCAGTTGACGTCACCCCATAACGTCTTTTTTTTTATGTAAGAAAGGAGGGAGACGATAACATCACGCGGCATCCGTCGCCTGCTTTCTCTAGTATTTTGTTAAATTTTTCGAAAACTATTGCCGATGGGCTTTCGATGCGGTCTCACATGAGTACTAACGATTCTCGTTTCAGTAAAATGTGACTTTCACAATGCACCATTTACATAATGTGCACTTATCAGGGCCAGTACCTTGATTGGTGGAAACCTCACCACATCGTGAATGCGACTAAACACGCACAAATGAAAATGGACGTTTGGCATGAGCAGCTGACTCACGAAACTGCGTTAAAAATTTGCCTCGCGGGTACGCAGCGACACTGGCAGAGCCTTGAAACGGGTACTATTTGTAAGAAACAATAAAACAACAAAATTTGGCACTGTTGTGGTCCAAGCAATTTCGCAGAGTTCTCCGGATTCTCCAGGGGGATCAAAGAGACCAGGGAAAACCAAATTGTTGTTGCCAAAGTCCGTCGTAATTGCCTGCAGAATCGTGCTCTCACGTACGAGGCACTCGGCTCTCATTACGCCAGCACTTTTTCTCTTCTAATGTGGTCAGATGGTCACTGGTATTGTACAGCTTACTTTCAACTGATTATTAGTTTCGATTAATCGTTCACAGGGACTAGATGAATGATCTCTTCTAACTGTTTATTTTGCGATAATTCGCGCATTTATGTTATAATTTCAATTATAAAAGTTTTCACTAATATAAGTTTTCATTTATAAAAATATATAACACGAACTGAGGCAAAAATAACATTTATGAAGGCAAAATGAAAAAGTATATAATCTGTGCAGGCAATGTTGTGACCCAACCCATCCATGACGATACAACAGGCACATTTCCCGAAGTGTTGTCTTTCCTCTTCAAAGCACAGGACAGTGTTTGTGAAAGGAACATAGATACGCACGCGGTATTGAACTCTATATAAACGAAGAACAATAACACAAACCTCATGCTCGCTATCTCTACAGCAGGGCGACGTCTACGGGCCAACGTTGACCCGGGTCATAATAGGAAACAGAGAGAAACCTAAGACCCAGTCCCTGAGGTCTTGTCGCGACAGTAGCGGTATCTATTACCGAAACCAGCAGCTCTGCTCCCGTTAGCTGCTTTGATTTCCGTTCTGGGAAACCGTTGTTCGCTGCTGGGATTGCCAAGCTGAATAGGCGAGAAAGGAAGCGGATGATCGAAAGGAGAATAAAAAAAAAAAAAAAGTAGCTACCAGAAGATAAAATGCGTCACGGAGAGGCAAGCGCCTGCAACGAAATCCCTCTTGTATCTTAAATCATTTTTGAACCGTAGAGAATAGCTGCATTTTTTCTCTTGGAACAACCTGCCACGATGCCGTAGGGAAGATTAATAGCCTAAAGGAAGGCCAACGCAAAAGTTTTAAGAAAATAAAGAAAAATGCTTAGTTAAGCCAGCCATCAAAACAACCGATCGTTCTTCTTTTCTCTTTTTTGGGAGAGAAACGTTTGTAGCAATGAATCATCGTGTCCCCGTCAAGTGAGCAGGCACATTTTATCTCGAATGGCTTTTGTCGTTGAGGTTGCGTTGCCACCTACAAGGTATTGACAGTAAAGGTCTCTTTAGTAGGAGGCATTCGTTATGCGACTGCATCGGCAGAACGTATAGTTGTGGATGACTGTGGAGCACGCAGGTACATGGCATGAAAAAATATTCCGCAACCGAACTTTTTTTCTATTTTGCTGTTTATCCTCCGGGATGTCCTTGTCCAATTGACTATGAAGGAAGTCGACAAGGTGTTCACTGACAAAACATTTCCGGGTGAACTGAGTTACGATTAGTTACTGAACGAAAGTTACGACTATTCTCGCTTGGCGATCATCGCAAAGCGGAAGTGTTCTTTCTGTGAAAGATTTCTGAGAAGCTTTGAGAAGCAGTTGGTCTATACTCACACCATCAATGGTTTCTTTCTTTATATCGCAATATCAAGTCATGTATGCATGCACAGTACAGGCCTGAAAATATCTGCAATGAGAATCGTGCCACTGCATCCATTTGCGATGTCGGGACGAGTGCATAAGGCGTGTGCTAATAATGTTTAACTTAACACATATCTTATAACACACGCTCACAACAACATCAAGAACAACGTGATTATTGCGGGTGAGGACGTTTGCCATACTACTTTGCGGCATGCTTGATACCCATTTTTCACAATCACATTTACGCTATGACAGTAACTTCTTCAGATAGAAGCTCGTCAGTGGATCCGATGATAGCCTGTCACGCCTTGTTATAACCTTTAATAGTTTGGAATAGTTTGGTCAACAAAGTACCCAAATAACCAAACTTTACCAGATTCTACCGCGCTTTCTGAGGGGTGGTTCAAGGTAAAATCCCGGGTTTTGCAGTTAAAATTAATAAAAGTAGTTTCATAAATGTGAACTATATGTTCAAAGGAGTACTGTGTACAATAATTTAATGAAGCTGTCCTCGTTTCGTACAAGTCATTGTGATGATCACGGTGGTTAAACTTACATTTCAAAAGTAACTAAGCTAGAATTACACATAGTGAGCCTTAAAATAATTAGGTACAGTAAGAGCTACTTCCAAAAGAAATACTCAGGCGCAGTTACAGATGCCACTCGAAGCATTCGAGTATGACTGCAGCCACTTTTCGCAGTTTTCATAACTTTTTTACTTCGCTTCTTTCAGTTGTCGCTGAATAGTGTTACGAGGTGCGCAAGGTCGCATAGCGTATGTTGCTGGTATCATTCTGGACAACTATGATTGCGGGCAGAAGACTGAAGGGATCGGCTAATTTAAGAGGGCAACTGAGACAGAGAAAAACAAATGATCCATCGAGCAAAAAATAGACGTTCCTATTGTCAAAGTCACGTGAGTACGTTCTAAAAGACACGCTCTGACAAGATCTCTGACAGATTCTCATGGACAAATTATATTTAATATGACCGATGAATATAGTACGTCAGACAAGCCAGTTTCACAGCACACAACTGGTATGTGGGCTCAAGATAGCCGTTTTATGTTCCTCTAGTTGCTTAAAATGTTCTCTCTGTTAAAGTATTTTTAATATTCAATTTTTTTCAGAAAGACTTCCATAGTATTCATAGAACATTTCGCAGAAAGCTAGGTCTCCCATCATATAGTTGGAACACAGAAAATACTAATCCAGTCGGTGTTTTAAACTACGGACTTTGTATTGGACCATCCTGTACTTAAAAACTTATGGTACATGGTCTCCCACTCCTCAATTATACGAAGAAGAGAAAACCTGAAAAGTTAATTCTGTAAGGCTGGCAGCACCTTTACGCCGCATTCCATGGTCCATACATTATTATTTATTTCTCTCGCTCCCACAAGAATAAAACGCCCCTGACCTATCACAAAGCACACTCCGTGGGTCACACAAAACAACTCCTAGTTCATTCTCATTACCAGCTCTCTCTCTCTCTCCCATTCCTGTATTCTTCCCTCTTATATACTACACTTTTTACGTCCCAGTACCACGTTCCTCCTATTTCAAACCGAACGACGTTCATCGCCCACATTTCACGATTAGGGGTCCTCCTCGCCCTTCCATACGGCAGAAGCGAGGCAGCAGCGAGGAACGAGGGTAACCGCGAACTTTACTGTCTGGCCAATTCCTTGATCCTATATTTCGTCAGTCACTCAGGCGAAAGGACGTCGAGAAGGCTTAGAAACAAAAGTCCGACGAGACTCAAACTTTGCCATCCAATTTTCAGCTCCACTGTAGTCCGCTGGTCAGATGGGAACCCCTGTCGCTTGTATCGTAACTCACAAGGGGATGGGAAACGGGCGAGAGAAATGGCGTGAGAAGAGAGAGAAAGCGAGAGAGAGAGCTGGACAAAAGGGACCGTTAACGAGATTCAGCGGTGACAAGGCGGAACGAAGACTCGTTATTTTCTTCTCATATATTTATACGTCCGTTTTTTTTCCTTTCTTGTTTTGTGCAGGAAGAAGAGCCGCGTGAAGCTGCATGGTGGATCTTTCCTGATGCATAGGGTTTACGCCGACGATGTCACGATGAAGCTCGTTCAGTCCGCATCGGAAGTCTTAGGTTCGTGTTGGTTCTCTTCTCCTGGATGTGGATTCCCCGTGTAATCCACTCTTTGGCTTGTGGGGTACCGATGAGACCTTGTGCTAGGATGTACAAGTAATGGAAGGTTCTAATATGAGAGGCTCCGACGGGTGGCGGAAAACGTTATTGATAGCCTATGGGTCAGGAACTTTGGGATAAGAGTAATGCAAGTTTCACCCCGTTTCCTATCAAGTGGCTCGAGAACAACACAGCGTCATGTCATTTTAACCATAGATGTAAATAAATAAATTGCAGTAGCATAGGTACAGGTGAGCTAGTGGACAACCTTCACACGGACCTAATGCAGAGCCTAACACCGAGTCTAATGCATTGCAGGGCCTGATGTTGAGCCTATATACTGCTAATGCTGGGTCTAAGTATTGAGTCTGGTGCTGATGCTGAGCCTACTGCTAATACTGGGTCTAATTATTGAGTCTGATGGTGAGGCCAATGGAAAGCCAAATGCTGAACCTTATAGTCATGCGGACACTAATACTCTTGCCGAGCCTAATGCACAGCCTAATTCCGAACCTGACTGAACTTAATGCAGACCCTAATGCTAAGGCTGAATATGATACTCTTGCTGATCTTCATGCTAGTGCTGAATCTGCCCATTAATGCTAAGACTAATGCTGATCCATCGTATTAGTATCATGTTCGTGAAATCCAAAATCATTGGTCACACGTACTACCTAAACGCTAGTTCTCCAAAAGTACAACATGCGCGCTTTTGGCACTGATATGACAACTATTACCCGCTGCATTTGGTATCAGTGTTTTTTTATACCAGTTAAGTTTTGAAACAGTAATATACGCAATACGTGTGGTACACTCGTAAAAAATGTCGAAATGTGCATCACACCACGGACTGGGGTTAAGCCGTAAGTCTTACCGTTACAAGCAACTATACCTCCTGTTTACAACTTTTTGAAACACACATTACAAAATCACAACGGCCAAAATGGGACTCTTGGCCAAAATGAGATGACACGTAGTCAGCGTCAGTGCCCAAGAGAACACTATGCTGAATGGAAATGTCTTCTCTGGGTTCTCATCTCGCTCTTCGTATATATGATTGACGTATGAAAATTTAGCAAAAGTCGCACTCTATTTTCTGCCGGTTCTGCTCTATGCGTTTGCATAGTTGTGGTATTTTTATTATTTCTTTATTTTATTGATTATTTCATTTTTACGCTTGGAAATAATTTTCTTATTTGTTATTTCTCAAACCAATAATTTCAGAGACTACAGTTCTGCAGAAATACTTTCGTGCTCTATATTCTGCTTGAGCGTTATGCCTGTCGTTGTTTTGCAGTCGTACAGTGTAACACCACTTCAAAAGGGCACGTTCTTGTCGTTGTTGGGTATAACTTGTTACAGGTCATTCATTACTGTCTAACGCACGCCAACGTACTACCATGGCCAACACGTACTTTCTCAGCACTAGCAGATTTACTTCGTAGCACAAGCAACGTTAAATTGTATAATATGAGTTATAAATCACCACTAATAATCTGACGGACTCCCTATCCATGATATGGAAATCGACCAAAAAATCGAATTTTCAATTTGTGTACTGCACGTATTATGCACCATGAAGCGCCTCAGCCCCAGCCAACCAGAACGGCGGAAGTGTATATTTCTTTACGCTGCCGCTTGCACTGTCGCCGCTGTGATGCACTGGGAGAATAATCAAATAATCAAATGGCCACAAAATGACATAGCAGAGGGAGAGAACGGGACGCGGTCAAAGGTTGACAGGAAGCATAAGGGATTATTATAAGGGGAACACTAACGTGGTATCTATCGGGGGAAGTCGTCGACGCTTCGATGGCGGCGCCGTCTTCCTCTGGGTTGGTCGTCCGCGTGGTCGGTTTCATTTATAGAAGTTTCTTGGTGACGTCACAGAGAAAGGGAGAGAGAGACCGACGCTAACTGGTATTTATTGTTATACTTCTCTTTCGTTTAATAATATGGCACATGTGGTCAAAATTGGTGTTATTGAAGCCTTTACTTCCCCCCCAAAAAAATAAAAAAATAAAAAATCTCGTGCTGTACCTATTCACGACGGTTTCATCACTATGCTACAGAAAGCCGCAGTCGCCGAAAACGTGGACCAAGACGAGAAAGTTCAAGGAAAAGCTGCCTACGAAAAGAATTGTTAGAACAGTAATAGCTCCTGGTTAATCTCCCTTGCGGCGAGCGGTTGCAAGGAAAGCAGAAGAAAAAAGGCATTATAGCACTACTCTGTCAGGAGTCGAATCCGGAGGACGCGGTACTGGCTCGAAGAAATCGGGATATAGAACTGGATGTGAAAGTTTCCCCACCGATGGCGCGCACACGCCCGCTCTAATCTGATTGACTTCGAAGTTCTGTGAGAGTCTCTTTAAGAGAATGTTGTACAAGTATTACGGGAAATGGTGAATAGGTGAATACGGCTGGTAGATGCGAGTGTGAGAAGAGAAGATTAAAGATCTAGTCCCGCGTAGACTTCACCTGCAGCAAACGCGACACTACTAATTTGTTTTTCAAATATCTTAGCGTGCTGCAGGCGTCGCCTTCGGAATGAATCAGAGGATGGTTCCCATTCTCCCGTCTTGTGAGATGGGTTGGTCATGCAGCATCCACAAGTACCGTTGGCACATGGGTGTCACAAGCTGACGGCCGAGCAGTGCGTTAACCAATAAATCATGCATGCACGCTGTCCTGAACTTGCCTCCGCCATCAAAGATTTACTTCGCAAAACTCCAGTGACTAAACCACTGACAGAGGAATACGGTGCACCTGACAGGGTACCAGAAACTGCGGTCACTATGAACGGAACTTGTCAAAACGGAATCCTTGCTCCATGGTGTTGCTGGTATCAACTGACAGCGAAACGACGCTGAACTTCCAAGTTCAAATGAAATATAGGGCGCAAAGCAGAGCAAGTTTCCTATTACAGTCAACCCTCGTTTTATTAACCCTCGATTTATGAATTCCCTCGGCTTATGAACGCCGTCACAAGGGACCAAACTTTTCCCGTGTATTTTGCCCTCGTTTTATGAAACTCGATATCCGAACTATGAACGGATCTTCAGGGAACGGACCAAGAGTACCCCAGCCTTTCTGGCCTCGATTTATGAAGGGGACCAGGGCCCCTGGACGAACGGGCCAGATGACAGGTCAACGGACTTGAACGGGAGTGCTTCAATGAAGATTACAATTAAAAAAAAAATGTGAGGGTCAAGCAAGCGGTGTCCCACAGCCACTACGTTGTAGAAAAGCGATTCATAATTTACTGGGAAAGACGATTCGGGTTCTGACCAGGAGTTGGTTGTCAGTTTAGACTTCGTACCCGAGATGGAAACATCTTGTAGTTCCAGGACAAAGCGGTCGGACAAAAGACGTTATCTGTCGTGTTACGACGGGAAACAAAGTGAGAAGGGACTACGGATTGTCAAGTTAACGTTTTCAAGAGTGAGATTTCTGTCGTTTCTTTTAAACAGAATAAACCCAGTAGAAAGTAAAGCGCAATACGCAATTGCGAAATGTTTCACAAAATGAAACGTACTGTAACAGATATCCTGTGGTTTTGTTATCTGTTTTTGTTCCGCACACTTTGGACCTCGATTTACGAATCCCTTGATTTATGAACGATTTTTCGAGAAACGAAGGGTGTTTATAAATCGAAGGTTGACTGTATTAAGAATTTTCCCCTTTAGCAGTCGCCTGAGTCACGACGCCTGAGCAATGAGACAAATGCATTACATGAACTCTATAATGAACTGCGCATGATGTATTAGCATCGTAAAAAAAAAAAAAAAGTCATCCTGTTTCCGTTCTAAAACCGCAGAAATGAGTCAGGATTCCTGCCTTGAAGCTCTGGGTTGTCATTTCCTTTTCTACTGCCAACAACATGGCTATGATAAAATTCTGCAAGTCCTGGGTTCAAACCTGACAGACTTCCTCACCAATCTGGACAACCTACACGACCACCTAGCAGGCAGCTATCCGGGCATGAGTGCGCCTTCTTTTCGTGTCACTCCCGGACCTCTTGGATCCATACATCTCCACTACTGCAGGTAGCGTACACTACAGTCAATATATGTGAGCAAGTTTCTTTGACACTTACTATTCTGTCAATCTTGTGTGATGTGCGTCTAAGTCGTAGTACTGTGCTGATATTTTGCAAATGAGATTTGAGAATCGCGTCTTTCATACGTCTGATTGATGGTATGACATTTAGCCTTTCGCGCCTGTGACCCACAGATTCGTTGATCCACTTGACTACCACTAAAGCTAAGATCTTTTAATAAAACCCATTTTGTCCTCTCCATTTTCTAGGGTAGAGAATTCCAAATCTTCTATCTGCCGCGAGTCATAGAAGAACTAGTGCAGTGCAATAAACGGTCCGACTTTTATGTCGGAGGAGTGCCGGAATCAGGCTGTCCTTATACGACAGGCACCGAGCTTTACGAGACGTCGTAAACTTCGCTACATAGAGGAGAATGTCATTTTATTATGAAGTGCTAGTAGTGGACTAATTGCTATCGCCGGAAGAGAGTAAAGCCACTGACTTTGCGACACTCAAGCAGCCACGTTGGTCCCTAACTGCATCATTACGTCTACGTCACAGGGTCAAGATATAATCACTAATTGTTCATTCATTGCCAATGAAGACAAAAGCGCACACTACAGCTGAGCTGGACGAACTGTACACCCTCTGCACATATTCACGAGTCCCTCTTCGCCTATATATGAACAAAAGATTTTAAAAAATACACACCTTTACAATGCTGGGGCAGATTAAAAGATAGACACACTGCTCTCGTCAGTATAATTGTTGATGCATATTCTTGCCATGTCATAATCCCATGCAATGTGTATATGATATCTCGTTTTAGTCAGCGCAAAGGGCTCCATCCCATTGTCAAAGGGCTCGTTAAAACAGTGGCCAGGGAATTCTTCGAGACCGAAGTCGTTGTGAACACATGCAAAATTATGGACGAAGGCGATAAAGTCATTGTTTTGATGGAAGTCTCCGAAGTGCTGCTCAAGGTACGGTTACCATTCAGTACTGACATGTTCAAATAGATCCCAGACCTTGTTACCGAGTGCTTCACGTTCTTGATTCGCATGTAGGTGGATATGCCCGAATTGCTGCCAAATCCAGCGGGAATGCAAAAGAGGTCGTCTTTCACTTCCGCTCACATCACGGATCATTTGAGCCAGCAGCCTCAAGACTTGCCTGTGGATGTAAACACCTTCTGTAGTGCCTTTCCCTTTCACGTCATGTTCGATCGGGACTTTAACATCAGGCAGGTTGGAAAAGTAAGTTCCCACCTTACTTCCGGAATCGTGAAGAGATGACGCATGCTTAAGAGGAAGAAACAGGTGATGCAAACAAAGTGAAGAAGCTTTCGAAAATAATCGATGGCAGGAAGGAAAAAGTGCGCATTTTATCGAGAGAGTTTCCTGGACGAAGTGGCGACTCTACCCTTCTCATTGTCGTTTCACTCTAAGCACGAAACTGTTGTGATCGAAGAGGCCGTACTTGGGAAGGTGAATGATAGAATAGGAGGTAGAATGAGTGTTGAATATATTATATGACGTTCTAACCATTCATTCTAGATCTATATCTAGATCTATAATCATCTCAGTTGCAACGTTGCACCTCCTTCCAAGTGTAAGTTCGTGTAAATTCTTCTGCGTCGTTTGGTGCAGCCATTCGAGAGGGACGTTCCTTGTATTTCACAGTGTGCCGTCGCAGCGAATTGTCGGCCATGCACAATACGCCTACCATCACCCACGCCTCTAGATTTCGAAATTAGGCTATATAATGCGTTTCCTCCTGAAGAGTACCATATTATGCTCTTTCTTCGTATGAATGCCACGTTTGAAGCAGTGTTCAAGAGCACTCGTCATACCCTAGAGAGGAGGGTACGCGTATTTATGGGATATCTGATTCATGAGCCTTCTTGCCAGCTATTGCGTCATGCACTTTTTTACAAATGTTGAGCCCATTCAGTGCAGCAGCACAATGTGGCACGCCAGGATAACGAAATCAAGCATAACAAATGCCACGCAGACTGTAAGACGCGTTGGTGTAATGTGAAACGATGCAAGATTCTTCGCCCCCACTGCAATACTTTTATATTCGAGCGCCCAGATTGTTCCGGACGCCATATGCATTTCTGTGACTAAATGTGCGCAATCAAGTAGCAAAGTCCGAACGTCTGGACTGCGGTATACTGTTTTTTAACCTGTCAGTACATTAAACACAGGCACCATTATTGCTTGCGTGCAAACCAAAGATAAGGCGATGAGGAACAAACTGTATTCGACACACCGATTGATTGATAGAAGCGTGAAGCCAGGACGGGAAATTGGTGACGTCCCTTGATAAAGGCCGACATCATGAAACATTGACGAAAAAAAAAAAAAAGCCTACTAGTGCCCTAATTCCTACAGTCTAAGACGAGACCTTTGACGCGCAGGACGGTGATAACCAATTAGCATTCAAAATCTTATCATTCACCTGTCTGATTTGTTCGAAGATATGACAGTAGAGATGACGAGTGATGTGTGTCATAATAGTTTTCGTAACCCATCCTCAGGGACTGTTGAGGTTGACCAGGTCGATGTGGACGCGAGGAAAAGCGGTGAAGTTTACGGACATGTTTACGATCTCCCGACCAGTCATCGAATGCACTTTCGAGAACATCCTGGATTTTCTCAACCAAGTGTACGTCGTCGTAGGAAAAGAGGGGGTGCTCGAAAAAGAGCACAAGGCTGGTAACTCCAATTCTACCAGCAACGTGGTAAGTGCGATGAAAGTGAGACAAAAAGAGACAAAAGGTTTCAAATTTGCACTTCTGTGTGCACCTCACCTTGGTTTGGTGTGGTTGTAAAATGAAAAAAAAAAAAAATGATAATGAAGAGTTGCAATGGATCAAAAGAGGGATAAAAATTGGAGAGCTCAAATGGCCCCTGCACCTGACTTCATCATCACCTAATGTTGTTGCTGCTGTTGGCGCGTTGGTCGATTGTGGAGGGTTCTCGTTTCGCCCTGGTTTTGAATGGCACGATAGTAAAGAGCGTCACGGAGGTCGCGTAAACTGTTAAGTAATGCAGGAGAGCAACCACACGGCATTCGATCCCATCTCCAGTCATAACCTCTCACGTTATTACGATGTTGCGTCGCTGTGCATCTGGACTTACCGTTACGATTCATGTGCATTACTACAGTTACCCGGACCGAGAAAAATCCTGCGGCGCCTCAACAGCACACTAGAGCCTCCACCTGACGGGATACTGAGGCTGAAAGGCCAGATGGTGTCCGTGCCGGAATCAGACAGCATCCTCTTTCTGTGCTCTCCACGCGTTAAAGGGCTGGACGATATGCTGAGAATAGGGCTGCACTTCAGTGACCTGGCCGTTCACGACCCCGTCAGAAACCTCATCCTCATTTCACATCACAGAAAAGGAGAGCGGGAATTGGTGGAGAAGCTCGACGAAGCGTCGAACAACCTCAAGGTAAGAATGCTGAAACCGCGCCGTAGGTTTAAGAATGCTCTTTGAATGTTTTTTAGTATTATGTAAACTTATAGACTATAGACATATATGCTGTAGAGACAACAAATTCTTCAAGCGGTTTCACCTCTGACTTTCGTAGGCCACGTTCTCAGTATTTAGGGAATACACCACCAACTTTTCACTTTGGACTCGCTATCAAGGAACAATTGCTTCGTAAGCACATTGCAAAGCAGGCACATAGATATAAGCACGTCAAACTACAGCACACACCGCCATACAAGACTGTGCCCCTTTCATTAGGGCGACTTGATTTCAATGTTACTTGTTGGTCCAAGACATACTAAAGTTACTTGTAGGGGCCCTGTGGACTTGTTGGCCTCGACTTGGCCTTTCACTGAGTGTAATTTATTAGAGATGAGATGATACATCATGAGCCAGGCTACAGTGTTCACGTTCACATGCTTGCATCTCGGTTGTCTGCAGTGCCTCGAGTTCATGATTAAATGGTCCTACGATCCACACTATGGATCAGAGTGTGGAAAACTGAAGACCAATGCAGCAGATATGTACTTTTTCTACCTGTTGGTCGCCAGCCTGCCGGCATAAGATCCGTTAACCACAAATTCGCGGTTACCCACAGCAGCATCGAAAAAACTACAATGCATAACCTGTGCGCCTGCCAAGATTTATCCAGATTTGATTTTAAATTCACGCCTCTCACCTTGCCAGCTCATTCGTGGTAGCGGGCTAGAAAATGTCCCACGCGTGATGACCATGCTACACACAAAAAGATTATACGTTATGTTTCCAAACCTTTTCCTGTGGCCACGAACGTTAATGGAAGATCTAATCTTACGAACGACTCCTTGAGCTCGCCCCATACATAGCTGTTGGCTGAACAAATTGCGTTGATTCACACTCTAATCTCTTTTGCTCCTTTTACTGGTGCTCGGCCACTCCTGGAATCTGTTCGAAAGCCGAGCGGTGCAGCGTATAATCATACGTAATATAACCTAACTGAAACTAAGAAAAAGAAAAAGTCCAGCTTAATGGCTTCTGCGTTGTTTAGTTTATTATTATTATTGTTCATAGCTTATTTATTTATTCCTCATTAGGCTAAGGAGTATCATACCACAAAAAAAAACTAAGAAAAAAAGAAATACGTCATTGTTCACTGTATATCCATCACACTTTGTTGTTTGCTAGGTGTACGTGTGAATTAAATATTTTATTTAAAAAAAGCTAATCTTGGAGGGTTCTCATTGTAGAAAACAGTGGAAGAGAACTGAGTGACGGCACGAAAACTTAAGGGAGAGTAAAATTCACGCAACCAGTAGAGAAAATTGAATGACCCACTTAGAGACCAGTGCTTAATAGCCTCCCTTTATTAAGCAAACTGCCCACTGCGAAAGGGCACAGAAATCGTTAATTAAAGCAGAAATCAAGCCTTTTAAATGAAACATGATGAGGTGTAGCATATTTCTTCGGTGGCCGAAATGGGATAAGGCGGCAGCTGAAGAGAACGTTGAATTTTCAGAACCCATTAAGCTGTCTATGCCTTGTCCAGTAAAGCGCGCGAAGACTGGGGGCCTGCCTAGCTATTAAATAAATGAAGCTGTCTGGATTATTTTAACCATTCACGAAGTGCTCAGTTGAACATAGCCATCACCACCATCTGAAGCAAGGAGAAACTCGTAACGTAAATATGCCCGATGTAAGCTGTAAGCCGTCACTAGGCTTTAATATATTCTTCCATCTCTCGGTAATGTATTTATACAATTACTTTTCTTTTTCTTTTTTTTTCATTTTTTTTAGGCAATTCCACCTCTGTAAAGACAGTTCTCTCAAGTACTACGAAGCCAATTTAGCTTCAGAAGCTATGAAACATGTGTCAAGAAATCTGATTTGGTGCCCCTTTGATGTTGGATGTATTGGTATTACGTTGATTATCCGAAAGGAATGTCCTCTTCAATTAGAGCAAGAGACAATGTTGACACGAGCTTCGGCAAGAATCAAGGAGGCCCTAGAACAGAGAATTGCGCTTGTTGGCTTTAATGTCTTTTATCTTTCCGTGCCAGAGACCAGGACAAAGACAGCGATGACAATGGTAAAGGTACCTGAGTTGAAAGAAAGTTTAGGCTATTCCTGTGCGATGAGCATGTTTGTTTCGTATTGTAGCGGATTGTCAATTCCAAAGGAATGACCCTGCTTTATCCTAAAGATAGAACTTCACCACATAGCGTTACGACCGAAGCCAAACGAAAGCTCAGCTTGAAATTTTCTGCTGTGTCAAAGCGCAATGCATCCTATACATGTGCCCCTGTCGAGCCCGTGGTCTATAAGAGGAAATTACGTGGCTACAGTGAACGCTTATGAAGGATGATGATGATGGTGATGATGATGAAGGAGATAGTAAAGCAATCCTAGTGTTTCGGTTCGAAGTTCATAACCCCTTTTGCAGGTCCTCGACGCGAAGCTGCGGGAGGATAAGCGTCGGACAGAAGAACTGTTGTGTTCCATCTTCCCGGCACGTGTCGCAAGGAATCTCTGCCAGGACTTACCTGTTGAGGCAGAAATGTACGACCTCGTCTCCTGCCTTTTCTCAGATATCGTTGGGTTCACGACATTGTGCGGTAACGAGAACGTCCAGCCGATGGATATCGTGCGCCTGCTCAACCGACTGTACGTGCAGTTCGACGCCTTGACGGGTGTCCACGGGGTTTACAAGGTACTTTGCGCCTATTCCTCGGCTATTACTTGTAAAATGTGTGTCGTCTGTAACGAGAGTTGTGAGTGTGTGACCGAGATACTACTGTTTGTAATTGCTGTTGCGCTAAAAATTATATTTCCTGTTCCGTTTATATCATTAGTACTCAGTAAAAACGATGAATCGTCACAGAAAACTACATAGACGCAAAGCTTTGATTTTAATTCAATAAATATCAGATAACGTGCAGTTAATCTCAGACGAATTCGGCTACTTGGGACTAGCCGATAACATGTTAAAGACCTATGCCATTCGAACCACCATTGTCGAAAATGGCAAACTGCGAACTTTTTTCTCCACAAACGCAGCACATATTAAGTTAAACGAACTAAATTGATACGACAACAACATCCGGTACGTCAGCAGGTACAGGAGTCTGTTATTGAACCAAAAGCGCAGCGAATCGAGGCAAAAGAAGCAGACCACGGCACTAGGGTCTCATTCAAATTTTAGTATGAGCATTCACTCGCAAGAAAGGCGCGATGTGATCGCCCGTGCAAGCGAATCACAAGGGCGGGAGACTCCGTATTTCCCGCCACTTCCTGCTGGCGTCATCCCAAGACGTTTTTTTACGTAAGAACGGACGAAGATGATAAAAACACTTGACGACATCAGTCGTCTGCTTTCTCTACTATAATGTTAAATTTCTCGAAAACTATTGCAATCCTGCCGATGGGTATTTGATGCGGGTTTTACAACATGATAACAAGATGAACAGATAGAGGTCATGCAATCTTATTTCAGTGAAATGAAGTCAGTACGGTTTATCCACTAGGTTGAGAAGGACGAGTCAGTCTGTCTCAGAGGTGGAACCGTGAGGAATTCGGTGAAAGTGTGTCTACACCTTCCACCGCGGTTTTCGTCAGCCGTTCAACGATTTAGTAATTGTCATTCTCATCATCGTAGAAGTCGACTTCTATCAGCGAGTACGCCATGCGTTACGCTTTCCGTGTCGGCAGCGGGCCTAGCGCTGACGTCAGCGACTGCAAACATGGGGGATTGAGTCGAGAGTTCGCTTGGCGAGCCAAAGAAAAGCATTCACCCCAAATAAGGATTGTCGTCTCATTAACTTGCCTAGCTACTGCCCCGACGGATTAGAAGTTCTCTCAGGGATTTGCTACTGTCTTTCTAGTAATCAGGCGCTGAACCGCGATTGTTGGGAGAAGACGTAACGTGCTTTCAGTCTTTCTCCTGTACAGCGACGTTGCCTAAAACTGTGATACTGAGCCTATTTCCACATCATTTTCATTGTGAATAATAAGATGACGATCAGCGAACAGCATACTCGACAACAGAGTTAAAAATTACACCTTAATAAGTAAACAGTACATCTTGAAAATATTCATTTTCTCTCTACGTTGTCGAACAAAGTAATGTTGTTTACCGTTCTATTTTACGTAGTTATTCATCATTTCTCCTGTTTCGTTTCTGATCGATATTCTACTTTTGTACTAATTTTTTTACACTCTACGTATATTCTTTCTATTCTACCTTTATTTTATTTTTACATATTTAAATTTTTTAAAGGGAGCACTGGGCTCCTTGGCCTCTAAAGCGAGTGTCTTAATTACTGGCTAAAGGTTACACCCACTGTACTTACTCATCACCAGTACCCGTAATTTTCGCTGTCACTACAGCAGTCGGCAATTTCATAGTAACGCAGTTGTTCAATTCGTAGGTGGAAACAATCGGAGACGCCTACGTTGTTGTGTCCGGGATTCCTGAGCTGACAGACGACCATGCCGACCGCCTCGTTGCCATGGGTCTCGCTATGCAAGCAGTCACCCGCATCGTCAGTTCTCCGGTGGAAGGGCATCCCATTGAAGTAAGTCGATAATACAGACCTTTCGTTGGTCGATTGTCGAGCAATCTGCAGTAATTTGCTTTGCTTTCGGTCCGCGAGACTGTGCTGACCAGTTTACGGAGTCAGCCGGAGAGAAAAGAGGCCATTCATTGCTTGAGTTATAGTGGTCACCTAGTACAAGGAAAAGCCTCTAAGCAGCGAAGTTATATAATTTCGTTTACTGAAGTTAGGTCAAGCAAATATATTAAACTGCAAACGTCTGAAGTTCGTTATCTCTGCTCCCATCAAAGAAGCTTATCTTCTCATCCGTTCGCTAAGTGATACACAGCAGCTGGAGAATGCTAAGGAACGATAAATATAAATGTAAACTATAAAAACAAAACAAAAAAGGTCAGTTCAGAAATGGGTCTTCTTTTTACTTTCTTCCCTATCATGAGTGACACGGCGCCTCGGTATTGACTTGACTTTTAGCTTCAATAACAAACGCGGAAAATGTGTTGTTTTCCTAGACCCTTTCCATTATCTGTCCTTTTAAACCTGAGAACCAACACTTCGTTTGCCGGGCACCGCAGGCTTAACTGAAATAACACGACGCCCTGTAGCCTTTAAACAGTCATTGGAATCCGGTTCGTATATTGCTGGCTGCCGTTCTGACGTAAGCAGTTTCATTTGTGAGTACGGTGTCCGTGATTGAACGTTTTGTCAGTTTTCGCCTCCGAGTTTTAGCTTTCCGCAGATCTACGGCTAGAAGAAGGAATGCATTGAAGGGGACGGGGTGTCCTGTGTTCGGTAAGCGCCGCCATGTTTGTACATTGCCTTGGACGAGAAACCTCTCGCAAACAGTCGTTTTCTTTGTTTGGGCTCTACGCGAACCAGACGTAATACATAACACTGTTTGAATTCGGAGCGTTCGTTGTATAATTTCTGTGCTAAACGTGTTCGTCTTCTCTGGCGTCGTCGTCCTCTACGATCTTTAGAATTAACATGGATCTTCCGCTGTGCTTTAGACCAACGACCATTATCTATCCGCGCCATAGCATCACAGCAGAAATACTGAAGCACGTTTAGCATGATTTTCACTTATCAACTCTTCTTTTTCTTTTTTTGGTATGCCGTGAGATTCACAGAGCACATAGTTCTACATGTTTAAAGGTAAAGCAGGTTGCAAAGAGCTCGCGAAGGAAGCACGATTCAACACCCCTTTGCATGACAACCCTGCACTGTGAGGCACGCACGCGACACTTGCTCTAAATAGCTATAAATTGATGGCAAATTATTGCAAAAATGAAGCGGGGTGACGCATAGTGTCAATATCGTCCCAATTTCGGTGGCAGCAGCGTGCGCATGTTCACTCTTTGGATTGGACTGGATTCTTCTAGTCATTGATGGTAACGCACATGGTGCACATGGAGCAGATGTACTGTTGCTTTACTGGTGAACTTGGCAGTAGGGTAAACGGACGTCGAAATCGACACAGCCCACAACATCAATAATTGATTTCCTATAAAAACTACGCGGTCAACTTTTATGGAATCTGTGCATTTGGAGCATATGAGAGTTTACGCTATCGGCTATATACTTCAAGTAACCGTATTTTGATTGCTTTCAGTGTTTCTACTGTTTTTATTGTTTCTCTTTTTCTTTTCTCGTCTTTTTTTAACTATTGCAAAGCTTTGTGGCTAAGTAATAAGCCAGTGTCAATGACCCCACCTTTATGGAAAAGCGCAAAAGTCTTGTGACAGTGACAGTAGCGTAGATGCCTGTCTCCGCCCTGCAACCACAATCAAAATCCTTCGCAACAGCGTGCACGCACATAGGCACACAAGAGACCAGCAGGAAAATAAAAAAAAAAGTCAATGTTTATCCAGTCATCATAATCGATGCCTCTTGTGGCATCGATCTCAATTTAACTTGACCCCTGGCATGATACTAGTGAAGGCATCTTTTATAGTTTAGTATAGTTTAGTATATAGTTTAAGCTGCTATTAATTAAGTCACGATATTCGCGAGCAAATTACGAGAAGTTATTTACGTCAGGCATCCCCGCTTCGCTTGTAAGATCGTGGGAGTCGTAACCCTTTAAGGCTGGATGTGACGTTAGGCGAAGGCAATGAGGCGTTACTTCCAGACATTATGGGGTTCAAGCTTTCATGAGAGGTCAGAGAGAACCTTAACAAGCATCCATGGGAGGTCTGAGAGTGCCTTGCAGGCTTCCATGAAAGGTCTGAGGGGATCTCTTAGACGCCTGTAGAAGGCCTGTTAGTGCCTTTCAGGCGGTCGTGACAGGCCCGTGAGGTGCCTCTCAAGCAGCCGTGAGTGTTTCTGAGAGACTTCCAGGCTGCTGTGAGAGGGCTGTGAGGAGCTTTTATGTAAGTCATTAAATGTTCAGGATCCATCAAGCACCCATGAGATGTTCTTGAGAAGTTTGGGAAACCCGTGCAGTATTGCAGTAGACTATACAATCAACGAAAACCACTGCCGTATATTACGCCCTGTTGAGGTCATATGCAGTTCCAACCTATTACGTATAAATTATTTATTCCTCTGTTCTGAATTTTATGAAACAATGAGCCTTCTAATCAGCAGATGTTATTATAAAAATTTCAATAGCAATGAAACGAGGAAACCAAAAATAGCGAAAAGCAGCACCATAACCATTGCACAGCTTCTGGTTTTAGTACTAGTAAATGAACCCTCCAATAAAATTCCGAAAAAAGGAACTCGCATATATATTACCTCAGTTTTGTACAACAACGACAACAACTATATTATGATGATGAGATGGGGTTAGTTTTGTACATACATGTGTTGCACACTAGAAACAGAGGAGTATATGATGCACAGAAAAAAAAATGAGGCAGTACGAAACGTTTTCAATGCGTCCACTTGCCCATATCCCAGTCTCAGCAGCAACCATGATATTGATGTACAGGAGAAACTAAGATTGCAATGCGCAACCGATAAACTTTCCACGCAAGGGGAAACAGTCCCTCAGGCTACACGAATAAATAATCAAACGGGCAAATGCTGCAAACCTTGCAAACTATGCAAAAATTAGTGGTCACTGCCTCGCAACACGCCTCGTTAATGACACTATAGCTAAGCCTGTCATTCCTGATAACTGATGATACTGACATTATGGTCAATCTGCTCAAAATGACTAACAAAATGCACAGTTGAAGAGCCTACTTACGATGTTACATACATGGAATTTGAAGAAATGGACGTTGTATTACGACCTCAGCAGTCCGTGTGACAGAAAGGTTCATCACACACAAATACAGAGCTCATATTGTCTGTAGTAATATTATACGTGTACACCACAGTGTCTCGGGTTGTACAGGGCCCCTTTGATAATTCCGAGTGCCGTTTTTTGTAGCACATACAGCTGTCACAAGGTAGTTTTTAGGGACGATTTCCTAAAGGAGGTTGCAATAATTTAGGTGATATTGGATAGACCAGGACATATAAGCTTCTTACACGAAGTGGTCGGGTAGCACGATATGGGAAACACAACTGCGTCATTGCAAGTTTGTTGTTACGAAAATCCACGCCCAACACACTGGGGATAATGGAATACTTGATCCTGGATGGCCAGATGGGTAGGTCTGGGAACAGTGCGTCAGTTACGCGGAGTAAAGCTAGTCGATCGCAACTGTTTTTTTCTGCGTTAATTATGACGTGGTCGGCAGAAGCCAGCGGTAAAGTGGCTAACAACACTTTGTTGCGTAAACGCGTTCATCGTCGTAGATCGGCAACTGTACGAGGAATGCAGCATAGTGACGTCATTCGGAACTGTAACAGGGGGCATCGGATACTGACCCAACTGTTTGTTTCGTCAGAATGGTTTATGAAGAGAGATAGATTGCGAAGACAAGAACATAACCGAAAGAGCAGCAGACAGGTTTCGCCATAATTGTTGAGTGTCATAGTCTATGAGTTAGATATTTCTCAGTGATAACTCCACATCATCATCAGTATTTATTGTTGTTGACACACTGCTGTAAGTTTGTACGACCGTTGTACCGAGCCATTTGTTTTCTTATTTAGTTATTGACCTTTAATTTCCTCTTTCAGTTAGTTGGCAAATACTAACACCCCACCTGAGGGCTCACATCTTGTGCGTTCTGTATGAGGCGAGTGCCGTGAATACGTGCAATTCGCATTAGCGGTGTAATAACGCTCTGGAAAGCGCAAGATTCTCTGGTATAGATAAGAAACGATTCTTCTTGTCTTCTTCATTCGTCTGTTCAAACTGTTTTCGTCGTCGCCTGAGGGCGATAATTCCCCTGAGCACATTCGTAAGAGGAGATTAGGGTGGGGACGTACGTAGAACGGAAGTAAAAAATAAATATAAGTAGAAGAAAAACGCGTGAAAGTAAAAGGATGAAAGAGGGGGAGGAGGTATTTCCTTAGTATCACGACCTTACTTTCGTTTTGTTAGGGCTATTATCATTGTTATCGGTCTTTCGAACGTATTCAACCAGAGTCTTGCTTTTTTTTTTTTTTTTACCACCCCATCGAACAGATGTTATCAGTTTTGCGCGTTTGCGTTTCTGGTTGGACAGCAGAATATCCCGAAAGCTCAGAAGAAGCACAGTCTCTGTGCCAAATATCGGCTGTATCAAACCTGAGGCGTTTTGCTTTAAACCGAAAGGGCCAAGTATGCCTCAACGATGGGAACTTATGTTCAGAATTTTCACCATGAATAGCACCAAGAAGCCAGGTATAATTAGAGGACATGCTGGTTATTAATTTCTGCGTAGATTCAGGGTGTACTGAGAGAGAGGGTTTTATACGCGCTGATAAAGTTAAGTCAGCATTTTCTTAACCTTCTTTCTGTTGATGGAAACTACAAATCTACTCTTGGTATCAAAAGTGATATTTGACAAAGCAGTACATGTTCAAAACTTCTTCCGCAAAAAAAAAAAAAAAAAAAAACAACAACAAAAAGACAAAGAAAGAAAGGAGGTCACACAGTGCTCGCTGGTACCAATAAGCAAGTATGATGCAAATTGATGTGGTGCTCTGTTTCTTTTCTCTGCAGATACGAACTGGGATACACTCAGGGCCTGCAATGGCTGGCGTCGTCGGAATACAAATGCCCCGGTATTGTCTGTTTGGTCATACAGTGACCTTGGCAAACCAGATCGAAAGCAGAGGAGTTCCCAGTCAAGTTAACATAAGTGAAACAACCAAGAGGTAAGAAAATATACTTTTACCATAAATACACACTCCTTACAGTCCTACTGATCCGCAAAGCAGCCTACAACTTTTGGAACAGACTACTTTCAACCACTACCACTTAATACATGGACGACATTGAATATTTGCTTCAAACTTGTTCTTTAGAATTTGCAAAGAAGGCAGTTCAGCTAGAAGCACAGTATCTAAGCTAAGCTCAAATGTAGGTAGCATACCTCGTACTCAAACCTGAAATTCATTCTTCTTTCAGCTATCTCATCAAGGATGGCTACCACTTTACTGACAATAATGATACTGGGGACTTGGAATTAAAATGCTTCTACGTGACACGTCCTTCAGACACCGACGCTTCTACCAATGATCCAGCAACATTGGGCGTCTCTTTATATGGAGGTGGCGGTCATTTTCGGTCACCTTCTGGTTCTCCGGTACATTCCGAACGACCGACACCTATCGGGTCTCGGAGCTCTTCAACTCACAGCACCTCCCCCATAGTGTCGCCTCTTAACCCTGACCTAGTTACAGCTGTAAGTTGATATTACTTCGTTGGCTACTCTCATATAAAGCCTGTACATCAATCTGTTGTTGCCCGTCGCACTGTGCGAGTCCACATTGCAAAGCATGCCCGAACCGTCCATGCATCTACACGGACAGTTCTGTCTCGTCCACATCAGCAACCACCGTGGCAAAGAGGGGCCAGATTACAAGTCCAGGGCTGTATCCACTAGACTAAGGGAGCCCACGTTCAAAGCTGCTTCTCTCTTCTTCATTACTGCGAAGCTTTAATCCATTTGACACGCATGTGTCTTTGCCATACATACAACAGAGGGTTGTAGCAACCATCACAGACTCTACAGCATTGACTATAGAAGGGATTAGAGATTTTGATAATTCAAGCACCTCGGTTCGATCACAGCCACCATCCGCCTTGCAACACAACAAGGAGTGCCTATGTGTCTGCAATGAGTTCTATTCTACGTTGGGACACCTGGCAACGAAGAATCACTTCCGGGCTACCACAGCAGCAATACATCGTTTCCGTACTGGCTTCGACCACAACAAAGATCTGGCTTCACTGTCTCAGGCTTACGTCTTTCCCTGTGTGCTGAAACTGCAACTGGAGCCATGAGTCCATAGATTATGTTTTGGCTCAGTCCCACAGCCCACTATCATCATCATCATTTAGTCGTCGTCGTCGTCGTCAGTCCCACAGTCCACCAGCGGATTGACATGCCAGCCTCAACTTGCTAATGTTACTTGGACAAGCCAAGACAT
The DNA here is from genome assembly GCA_029532675.1 of Ornithodoros moubata. Lineage (NCBI taxonomy): Eukaryota > Metazoa > Arthropoda > Arachnida > Ixodida > Argasidae > Ornithodoros > Ornithodoros moubata. The sequence continues at coordinate 5,363 of JARGYV010058306.1, read as the reverse complement.
CATCTTCGGCGGCGACACCTCAACAGAGAGAGGTCAACGTACATCCCGCTCTGCTTATTCCCTGAAGGGAGCGAATCTTCACCTGAATCTCTTCAATTGTACCATGCCGCACTCCGCCTGGACAACATTACTTCGCAGCTCTTGTAGCGGCATCGTGCTCTAGCAGTATCAGCCCAAGGCTCCCAGCCACATTCACTATTTTACACTGTTCTGTTTTCCTTTGTTCCTGCGACAGTCGTGACGTTAGCAACGTTTTCTTCAATCTCTCTATTTTGTTCTACCACGCCGTGAATGGTGCACAGCTGCCCTTGTTCTACACCTGATATGTCCCTCACATTCCTATTCTTGTCCTGCATCCATGACCCATCTTGTAGAAGTTAGCAGGGCTGCCGCAGTACTAAAGCTCGACTAAAATACCAACGTTTACAGTAATACTAATGTTTGATTCTAACTTCGCGTTTATTTTACAGTCTGGTACCTGTTCAACATTATCGAGCTTACGACGGAAGATACGACGCGCCTTTAACTTTCCGCCTGCAGACACTTTGAGTCCAACCTTACCCTGCCCTCCTGACGAGGGTGAGATCGAAGGTGAGTTTCTTACTATTTAGTTGCAGTCTGAGTCTGTAGGAACTTTCTGATTCAAACGACCACAAAACAGCTATAAATAACCATATCACGAGGACTATAGAAAGAAAATCCATAGAAAAAATGTCGCGAGGATTCGGTTATACCTAACAAGAAAATAAAAGGGATTGCACACCTGTGATTTTGTTGCACATAGTCATCGGTACACGTATTTATATATGGTTTTGTTGCGCATGTACATCGCTAAAACTGCTACATATACAGCAAGGTACAGAACACGTATTTATCTACAACACAAACCTCCTCCAGTCAGTAATTAAATCATATAAATCATTACATCACGTATCAAGTGTAAGCTAATAGGTGTACAGTGGTATATGGAGTCTAATGTTGGAGTGAAAAAAGGATGAGAAACGTCTTAAGCTATTATGTGAGAATATAGCTCGGGCGGGAAAGGGTACGACTAGGTGAACGTATTACTGTAGACAATGACAATGTAAGGAATTTGAAATGACGGGAGGTACAATTACATTTGAATTGCTGGATTAAGCAATGTAGGTTCAACATCGTATATGAAAGGGTAGGAATATTCGCAACGCCTGGGATGGGTTAATGTTGACGCACGAGAATGTTGGGCATCCCTTCGAAGTCTAATGGGCGGTACTACACTTAAGTGCTGCTTCTCTCAGTTGTTGACTTGGTTGGTGAAGGTATAAAAATGAATATATATATATATATATATATATGAGCTAGCGAACGTATAAAAAGATTCAGGTTAAATAAACTGGGCTAAATGTTATGGAATATGACACTGCAGTTGAGTGGCTCATCTAATGAGCCAACAATACAAAGCAAGGTGCCTGAGCAATAGCCGCCCTTGTTTCTCTTTTTTTTTATGATTGACTGATAGTGTTGAAAGCAGCGGATGACAGGAATGAAGGGCCGCATATTCTACTCTATCTGACTCCCTAGAGCATTATTTGACCTCAGCTTCGTTTCGCCTCTTTTCGTAGAACTATGCAGCGACCCGGCCTTATGCGTAATCCAAGTGGAATCGGCCAGCAGCCAAGAACCATCCCTAAGCAGCGGGACACTCTCCTCAAGAACGTCACCTTGCGTTGAACGGAGGCTCCTCAACAGGAGGGCTTCGGCAAGCTCAGACGTACCTGACCTGGACCAACCTGAAGTCACCAAAGAAGACCTCGATGACTTGCGCAAGAGCGTAGAACGCTTGTGCAACCTTACTACATCCTCGGGGCATGTTGCAGAATCACGCCTGCCCTGTCACTGGGAGAACCGGTCTTCGGCTGTCTGTCCCTTCGCTGCTCAAGACATGAATCGAAATCTACAGGAGTACCTGGAGATAACGATAACGCAGGCTTGCGACCTACCGCATCGGACTGACGAAACGAATGATTCGATTGAACCTGCTGACACAACAGCAACAATTACTCTTACCAGTGCCTTGTGTAAAGTAGAGACTACAGCCCCAATGATAGCAACAGCAAAGTCACGTTGCATCAGCGGATGGAGAAAACTAATGCGTAAGCAGAAGAGAGCACATAAGCCAAGTGCTCTGAATCTAGACGTGCCATACAATAGGAGGAGTTCGAAGGATGGGCTCAGTCTGCCAGCTACGCCGGGGTGTCCGATGGCAAAGGTATTCTCAGATACGGTGACGACTACGAGTTTTGGTGATAACGTCTTATCAACACCAGGAAAAAGGACGCAAAGTTGTTATTCGTTTAATACGTTAGAAGACAAACACGTCGCGGCGACTAAGAAGAAGTCATCGACGCGGTTTGGATTTCCTCACCTGAACCTGCATTTCCCGAAGATAAGACAGAGCTTATCAACGAGCAGTATTTTTAGTAAAATTGCCTTGCCCTCTCTGAGGTAGTGAGGGGCCTATATGTGAAAGATATTTTGTATATACTTCTGTACCAAACAGATGGATGAATATCGACCTGAAGCCGGAGTGACTGAGTACCTGCGAGTACTGAGATAACACATCACGTGCAGGCTGGGAGTGCAGGGAGCGCTGGTGGGTCGCTTTCCTTCAACTAAGAAAGTCAATATTGATACGACAGAAATATGAAAATGTATGTATCACTGAAAGAAAATATATCCATAGCTTATCGGGCTGAACTGGTTTTATTAGAAAATACGAGACTCGTATATATATATAGTGAACATTTTGTAGTTTATGTAATGTTTTGCACCGAAAATGTACAGAACGTCATGTATAATGTATATTACCTGAGACACGCCCATTTTATAACCACATGCCTATATATGCCGAGATATAGACACCGGAAATAAAGATGTCTAACCTTGTATTATTTATTATCGCACAGTACCTTATCTTACTGTACGCTCTACATGGGCTATTATGTTGTTTGTTCCTGCCATATGAACACGATGCGGTCACACAAAAATGTATGAGAGTTAAGGATTGGACGTGCCATGAGACAGGGGTACATTATAGGTATAGTTTAGCGCACACTCAAGCTTCCACATAAAGCATTCTGAAATTATGCAGTTTACCCGAAAAAGCAAACTGTTGGATTAAGAGGCTTAAATTCTGGGTGCAAACAATGAGAAGAAGAAGGCGAAAAGGAAAGTCCAAAGAAAATCATTCAGTATACCTAAATACTGATATTGCCGCAAAGCTCATCAGATAACCGCCGCAGCGAGGCCTTCGCCGACGAACGGATGATCCCCGCTCTATGATAACAACATTAGGATCATTCTAGCTCGTTTGGTAAGCAACCGGCAACGACGCGTCTCTACTTTCATGCGCGCGACGCGCGCCGCTCGACCCAACTTCGCTCGACGTTACCAGAAGGTTCCGCAGTACCTTTATAACCCGACGCATAGCCCAAGTCAGGCAGTTGTTGTTGCTGAGTGCGACTGTGACACTCGCGCTAGCCAAGTAGGCTAATAAAACGTTTGCCAGTTACACAGCTTAACCGTCGTCTGCACTTCATCCGTGACAATATCTACTGGCTGAGCACGATCTGGGCCTATCGCTCATTGGCTAAGCGCCACGTACACCTGACATCACCACCACTCGGTATACCTTCTCCAAAGCTTGCAAAATTTAAGGCCGAAAATAAGGAATAAAAAAAGAAAGAAAGAAAAGAAAAATCTACCAGGTCAACACTGTGTAGCATTAATAACCAGAGTGTGTATGTGGAAGGCAGCAACGGGGTTACATTTTTAGGCACAACGTTCTTTTCAGTGGTTATTCGTCGCTTTTCTGTCGTTATTTCCCCGCGTACAGTGTTATTTCGTCTTGGCTTTGCGTGGGAAAAAATAGTGCGCCTAGCGGCAACCGTCAAACAGAATGATATTTCTAACGGCTTAGATTTGATGAAACGTTAAGGGAGGAGCAAACTGGGACAAGAAAAGATGGTCCAAGTATGCTCCTACTATAGGGTTTTCTATACCTCTTTTCTACAAATCTAACCACTGAAAAATATCATTTTGTTTGACGGTTGGCGCTAAGTGCACTATTTTTTCCCACGCAAACCCAAGAGAAAAAAAAAAAAAACAGTGTATAAATGCCAATGTTCTGACATGCTCATTCTAGGCAGGAGGAGGTTTATTGATGAATATAGATGTGCCCTTTGGATGAGTACTACGAATACTGCAATTTTCCGTTAAGAAGGCACGTTAGGCGAGGCACAGTGAATCGATTTCAGGAACTCGAGAAAACACAGGTCCATGCTGTCTCCTTAGATGGCACTACCAGCATGCAATCTTTCATCCTCTCTCTCAACTGCTTCCCACCTACTTCGGGAGATGGCGCTACACCACATAGATGAAGCCATGAAAGTACTAAAATACCTTCATGGTTTCAGTATTTTCAATACCCCAATGGATCAAACTCCGCATTCACAGTGCTGAATTCAGCTTACCTCGTTGTATGCTACAACAATAATTAGGGAGGCTACAGAACGTAATACCAACATGTATTCGCTAACTAACGGTTAAGCTCTATTATCAGTATATTTCGAACATTTTTCGCACGCAGGATGACAGGGAGCGGCGGTAGAACGGGTAGAGCAGGGCCGCTGCGTGACCTCCTTGCTAGTTCATCTGTCGCCTGGTTACAAGGTATGTCCCTGTTTCCAGGGGCCCAGGACAGAATAATAATATGCACGTGTGGAGGGGTGAGTGCGCGGATGACGGACATAAGAGGTTGCCGAGAAGGGCTTCAGGACTTTGGGGTTTCAGGGGTCTGACAAGACAATCAGTTGCAGCAGGGCGGTACACGCATGGGACCGAGGACAATCGCCAGCAGCTCTGCTGCAAAATTTGGAGTGTAGTCCGGTAGTCGAATAGGTATGGTAAGAGTCTAGCGAAGGGATGAAGACTCCAGCTCCCGCTTTCTCCTCGACGACCAAGGCGTCAGTTGAGATGAGGAGGTAGTCGGGCCTTTGACTCAAGAAAACTGACAGCAAGGCGATTAGCGCAGATGTTGTTATCACGCTGACGGCTCCACTGAAAATGTCGAAAGTCAAGATGCATGGTGTCGTAGGTGGCACGACAAGAGGTTTCAACTTACTCAGTGAGGCATGTAAGAGGGTGTAGGAACCTCAACCGTCATCAACATCAGATCACCTAGGCACGAGCATTAACCATCACGCTACCGTCACGTTCATTAAATCGTTTCTTCTCACAGCCAGCGGTCGTCTGTCTTTACGTCCCCTACAATCTGGTGACCCGGACGTGATTTCAAGGGAGCCATGTCCGATCCTCCGTCACTG
>JARGYV010058228.1:3671-33954 GCA_029532675.1 Ornithodoros moubata | reverse complement strand
GAAAATTGCCTCTGGCAAGCATTGCCTTCAGCTCAGAGAGCGGCACAATGTCAAGAGGGTCTTCTACCTCCGGAGGTGCAGCTAGAGGAAGTATCGTGGTGTGGCGCCAACAGTTCGTCACGACGTTGCTCGTGATCTTGTTCCACGATCGCACGATCGCACGATAGCGAGCAGGCTCCAGCGAAGATCAACGGTATGAACATTTCCACCCTCAGCACAGGCAAGATAGTGTCATACAATGTCTGTGCGGTATGCAGCTTTAACGGCACGAATTATTCCGGCATCCAGGGGCTGCAGCTTCGCCGTGGTGTTGGCGGGAAGGAACTCAACTCTCAAGTTAGTGAAAGGCTCCCGGTCCATCACATGGCAACCTGCATTGTCAACCAGGAGCAATGCGCGCCTGTCTTGTTTTTGAAGAGTCCGGTCAAATCGACGTAGAATGTCGTTGAAGATGGGACTCGTCATCCAGGCTTTCTTGTTATAAAAATAATCGCAATAAATGTTCGGGTCAAATGCCTTTTTGAATGACCTTGCTCGCGCAGCCTTCGCAATCACGATAGGCTTTCGCTTGTCCGTTCCGCTTGCATTCACCATAAACGCCACTGTTATTCTGTCTTTGCTTTTCTTTGTGCCCGCTCCAGGTGTTGTTCCCAACGTCTGCGACGGCCCCAACTTGTAAAAAAATCCAGTCTCGTCCATGTTGTAGATTTCGTCGTCACTGTAGCCAGCAAGAACCTCATGAAGCTTGTTTCTTCCGATGGTCACCGTGTCTTCAGCAACGGACGCGACTTCTCCGTGCAAGGTAAAGCAGCGGATACCATTGCTTTTCTTGAAACGTCCAAGCCAGCCCGTAGAATAGTTGAAATCTTCTCTACCTTGTCAAACGAAAAATAAAAAGGTCAGTTTCATAACAAATCCAGTCGAGCATGAGACTTCGAAAAACTGAAAACCTACCAAGGAGACTTCCAACAACCTTGCCTTTCTCAATAAGCATCGCGTCTTTCACAATGGCCCCTCTAACTCGGACGTCGTTGAACGATGTCACCAGAGCCTTCTCCAGGGATGCGTGCTTTGGAGGCCTTGCACGAACTATGCTGGATTCCTCAGCAGGTACATCTAGCCACTTCTCGGAGGCTTTGAGCACCGTCTACACTGTTGATCTACTGATGTCCAACGAAAGTTCCTTCTTTGCCCATTCGACGAGCTCCTTGAACCTGGTGCATAACAGCTTCTTCGTCCCTGCAGTCAGCTCTGTCCGCTTGCGCTTGTTTCCAGCCATGCTCATCGCGTTGCCCGTATGCACGATAAACGTCCTTCTTCTTCTTCCTTCTCCTATCTGGCCATTAGCCACGGCGGCGTTTGACCACGGATTAGCGTGGGTAATGGAAGCTTAGAAGCGGGCTGTTGCCATTATGAAGTTGTACAGAGCGCTTTCGATATCTTTTTCACAATGTCCAAGATGAAGTTTACCAAATGAGAGGATGGATGCGAGGGTGAACGGTATTCCGTGTCGACGGCACGAGGCGGCACGTACTTACTTTGAACGCCCGTATGTACTTTGAATGTCATCATGTATGTGTACGGAAACACACCTTTTCTGAGCATGCGCATATAACCCTCACCAAAGACCTGCTTTAAGCACTTGAAATCAGCTAGCCTTTACTGCTTCTACGAACGACGATAAGGAAGAGGGAAGGTGCACGTCGTGTCGCGAAAGATAATACCCCCAATTTTCATAATGCGGATTTTTTCCATGCTGCTCGCAACAATAGACGGCTCGTAGTCCGCGTTTAATTCGTAAAACTTGGGCAGCAGTCTGGACAAATTGTACTGCAAGTTGTGAACCATAACTGAGTTTTTGTCGCATGGTGCACGCTACGTTACACTAATCAGAAACGCTAGCAATAAAGTTACTATCGCCCGCTTCGGTCACAAAATGGGAGTGGCAGTGGTGACGATACCTTTTAATCGCGGGGGCAAACTGTTGTTTACAGTACTCGCACTGCGTAGTCGCATTATACCTTTCTGTTTGCTCCGGTGTCAACACCACCGGTGCGGGAAGAGCATTGAATCCCATCACTTGGTTACACATAGACTTCAACGGTGCCACGCAATTCTTCGACGAATCGGGTCCGGGATGTGACATTACACGCAAGACTTCAAATAAGTGCCATGGTAGCTCACTGGGTAGTGAACGGGCCATGAATAACTGCTAGCAAACCGATCACAGTTACGCCACGTGTTGCTCCGAGCAGGATGGCGCGACGAGAGCACACTGTACTTGAAGTACTGATTTTTTTGTCCCGTGGCAACTTGACATTGTATAAAGCACCCCTTTGATTGCGCACTTCAGCCGGCAGAACTGAAGTTTGACATCCAATCTCTTTTGTTTTTATAGCGCCAACACACACTCGAACATAATCCGGGTGCGCCATTGCATACCCGCTACCCTCGGATCGATAGTTTTCATTCTAGTGGATGATGTCCTCGATGACTCTGTTCAGAATGTTAGGAATTTCGCGGGCATCGTGAACTTCGTGCGACCACATACCGAAACGCGCATCGTGCGTTTCAATCTCTCCGTGCGTTTCCTTTATCGTGGTCACGTTCGCGCGCAAGTAACATCTAAAGGGAACCGACTGCGACAGTAATATCGTACATGGTAATATCGGTGTGTTGTCACAGCATTGTGTGACAAGGTAATGAAACAAGCAGAATGCGAGGAAATGCCTGCACTGGATTACATCCTGTTCAGCACGAAGACTCACCGCGGGATACCCCAAAAATTGTTACGAAATGTCCAATGTTACCAATGCATAGCGCAGAGAAATCGTATGGGGTCTCCCCATTTATTTCATCATTTCTGACATAAACCAGGACAAACAAAAGCTGAGCTGGTGAACGACACCCAGCCACAAAGCTAGTTCAGAGCTCGATTTTGCAATGAGAGAGAGAAATTACAAACGTGAGAGCAGCCAGCTAATGTCCACGTTGTGCACAAAATCTTTTTGCTACTTGAAGTTCTTTTCTTGTTGAAATTAGGAGGAGTTATTTGCACGCTGATCCGTAAGGAAATATGAGACTTCGTTAGAGTGTTTCGCGCAGCGTCACAGAGTGGCAGAAGTGCTACAAGGGGAAGGTCGTTGCCGGTGTATCTCTTCTAAACCCATGCCCGAAGCACTCCTATCATTTCAGAAGAATTCGACGGATCTCTCTGACACAACCCCTTTTTTGCAGCATGTCATTGATTTTCAGACGGTGAACAGAAGAATTTACAGAAACGACGTGAAAAAAAAAAAGACAAGGAGAGAGTATTAATCAAAGATAGACTATGAAAACGTAACTTCAACGCGTAACGTGGCGTAAGCCAATCCCCAGTCAGAATGGTATCGTTCGCGACTGGAATTCGTCAAAAAGGACGGCTACACCTTTTTGCGTCACTTATCATAACTGCACAAGTGACACAAAAAGGGGTACACCCATCGTTTTTGACGAATCCCCTGCGCGAACGATATCATTATGTCTGGGCATTGGTTTACGCCACGTTATGCGGTGAAGTTCCATTTTTAGAGTGTAGATAGGAAAGACTTTCGGTTTCCCTCCCTGGCATCCTACTTAATATACACTCCCTCATGCTGTGCAACTGGTGGAGCTATGCATTCTTCAAAGCTTTTCCAGTAGTCTGTGCCGGTCACCCACTTGGCACCGCAGCCGTTGGGTCCAGCCTTGTGTATGCGTGCGTAGTCGTAGCAGGTGACACGACCGTCTCCGTCGCAGTCATTTCCCCATTTCTTCATGTAGTTCGCAACCGTTGACCCGGAACAGTTCAAGTCTCTCAGGCATTTCTCAAAATCTGCGTGATAGTAAAGCGCACATTGAGAAACATCCATAAAGCGCGTCAGTACTGTTCAACTGATAAGCAGAAGATAAGACAGAAAACACTGCACTGTTCCACACACGCGCATACACACACGCACAAACAAACAAAAACTGGTCAGTAAACGGGGATCTACAACACAAGCAATCATACCCACATAAGAGACAATACCGTCACGCATTTTCACATTTGAACGTATGATTATATTGTAACGTGGACCATGTCAGTATGTACTGCTGTGAACGTAAGATATGTAAATGGCCTAGTAACTTACGGTCGAAGTTTCCTGGCTTCCCAGCGTCTGACCAATAAGCCCAGGAGATCAGGTATGGACCACAGTAACCGTTATTGCAACCGAACTCCAGGTCGCACTTTGTGCTTGCCTGCACACAAGGATGAAAGAGAGATGTTAAAGACAAACGTTTTCCCCCCGCTCCAGTGGATCCCAGATCCTTGCGGCATACAAGGAGACAAAGATGCAGATACTACAGAAGCTCTGGTTTGTCAAACCACTTCAGCATTACCAATCGCATTGTCCAAGGGAGATAGATCATTTCGGTCTGAAACTGCGAAGCCACTCGTTCAGCAACAGTGCTGTCAGGACATCGCCAGCCAATCACTTGTGTTCGTAAGACCCTAGCTGGCTAACCGACATCATGTTCTCATGAAGTGTACCTTATACACTGCGGAAAGAGAAAGGCTTCCGGCAAAAGTAAACAAGATTAACAAGTAGACCCTTACACTGGGAGCACTTTTGGGATCCTACAGCAGCTCTGCAAAACTACAAGAGCGCGAACTTCAGGAGCTTCAACTATTCACAAAATTCGTCACTAACTCCGGTCTACTCAGTTCCCTGATGACAGCGAGGGCCACCAAGACCCGCCGGGCAGTGTGGCGAAGCTATACACATCATCATTTACTGTTTGTTTGTGATTCGCTGTCAGTATCTTCAAGGAGTTGCAGAAGTCAGCAATAACCGAACTCACTTTCAATATTGAACCTTTTAGTACTCCTTATTTGGTCTACTACGAACACACATAACATCGAACTGTCAGTGTCTAGTCCCTCCTAGTACGTAACAAGCGTGTAACATGTTCGTGCTTACGTGACAGATGCATTCCAAGCATACAGCGTCGACATCATCCACCTGCTGGTCCACGTTTGCTGTTAGCGCCTGTGCCCACGCACCTGCAACAGAACCACCGATCAACATTTAACATTAAGAGAGAGCAATCATTATGTTGTAACCTAACGTTTCTTGTTTTAAAAGCACAAATATTGCTAGAGTGACCGTTCGATATTATTGTACGTCTCTTTAGCTGTACTGTCGAACAAAAAAGCAAAGAACAGGCTTGTTGTCAGTGAATCAGCATCTTCGCATTTCTTTCGCGCCTAATATTAATATTTGGTCACCGAACGGATATTTATTGTATCACTAAAACGACATCCAAATGCAGCGGAAGGTGCATCCGTCATGGTTTGCAGATGCGATGTTCACTGCTGGACTTGGCAGGTTGGGTAATAGCTAGAGAACCTTCGACACAGTGTTTCCTACAATACTATTTGGTATTATTATAAAAAAATATAAATTTAAGTGGACAATTTTTATGGAATTTATGCATTAGAATTATGAGAATTCAAACTATCGACTGACCATATTTCAAGCAATAGTATTTCGAACGCAAATTTAACGTCAAATGCTATTCGGCGCTGAAGGTCCAGAAGATTAGAACCAAACTTGCTGGCGGCCGACTTCGTTTCCTGTTAGTGAAAATAATTCTGTTCATTATATTAGTTAGGGAAAACGTTATTAGTTAGACGGGAGAGCCGAGTTTATACAATAGTACGACGAGAAGATATACATACACCGCTCTTATTATTACAGTCCGATGAAAAGAAAAACTATGTACAGGTCATGGCTGCCAGCGTGTATCCCCCAGACAGTTGTGACGTTGCCCGGCGCTGGCGGAGCAAGCAAGGGCTAGCAGGCAACGACGCAACTCCCGTCCCCTCGACATTGACAAAGCATCGAAAACGTAAAAGTACACATACAGTCTAAAATCTGTCTCAACGGAAAATAAAAACTATTCTAAATGCAGCCCACGTCCTTTAACACAATCTTTGTTTCTTGCATTGCTTGGTAATCTGCGATCGTTTCTTCTGTGGGTAAGCATGTGATGAATTCTCCACCTTGAACTTCACCTGTGGCGAACAGGTATTTCAAGCTTGAGTGCTTCGACCTTTGATGCTGAACAGGATTCTCCATCAACCTTCTAGCAGACTGGCTGCACTTTTGATTAGTAACCTTGAAACGCCGTAATCGCTGAAGCCGAGCTTTTGGGAAACAATTTATACACTTGCCTTCTTTTATTGCCTCGTGTATCGCGATATAGTAGATATAGAGTTGTTTAAGGTTCATTTAATACTACCAGTGCACTAGTCACCAGCATACGAAGAGAAAGTGCCATTGTACATGACTTCCAGCTCCTCCATGACCCTGGATTTAGTAGCGAACTCCACATACAAAACGAAAAAACCGTGTGCGCAAAAAAATAAAGAAACGAATAAAAGGTATTTCGTGATAGAGGACGAGAACCAGCTGGAGATGAAATAAAGGTATAGCATAGTATAAAGTCTAGGTAATGCTGTCCTTAGACTGAGGTCATTGTATATTGCCTGGCTTTTCCAAGACTTTCGACAAGGATAGCCACAAGTAAGCTACCCTTACTGAAACTACGTAAAATTGACCCATTTGCGCCAGTAAAATGAAGTAAGCAGCAATATTTCCTTGAATGAGACGCATTATGGCATTCCCATTCGTTCTAACGAAATTTTCGGTTCCTGTCTCAGGGGAAACATGGACTATGTGTAACGTATGCGACGCAAAACGTGTATAGTGAAAATTTCGTAGGGAGAAGTGTGGATACGGAATGGAAAATTCGAATTCACAGCAAGTAGCCAAACGCATATCACTCTTGACAGGGATGAAACGTGACCTGACTGAAACGAAGCACTACCATCCCGCGAAACGGGTGATGCTCTCATTGAATCTAGAATCACGTTTTTCGTGTCGAAATATGTTGCTCACAAAATTAATCACAAGGTAAGATAAAGTCGTCTACTCGTAATCAAAACACAGAGTTTATCATTACATTCGTTTCGACAGGTAAAGCTGCGTACAGAAAACCAATACGCGAGACGACGATGATATCGGTTGAATGCAAACCAGGACAAGGGGAGGAACTGAATGGACCCAAAATTGGATACAAAAAGGCCTAGACGTTATTGGCCTGAAGCGAGAATTATGTATGTAGAAGCGTGTGAACTCCATGAATACGCTTTGGTACGGTGACTGTGCCTGTCAGTCGTTCGCGTGGGAAAAAGTCGAGAGTGGCAGATTCCAATCTAAAAGTACCAGCTTTACATTTTGTGCTTTGCCACACAGACGCAGTTTACACGTCATAGAGATATCAGACACAAATTATCGTGACCCTATTGGATGTGGCGACCAGACAGGACCAGGGGGTTCCGATTCTTGTTAGAAGAAATTTTCAATCTTGAACACTGTTATGATGATGCAAAGATGTGAAAAAACAGAGAGAGAAACGCGCGGTTCTAAACTCTTTGTGTGTCTTTGTCCTCGTCGTGCTGGTCATATGGACACGCGCATGTCTGACATCGGCCCCACTTTGTTTATTCATTAGCCATAGGAAAAATCCTATTTAGCAAAAAAAAAAAAAAAAAATGCTTATTCGTAACATGTGGTGCAACAGATAGATTGTATCTCCGTGAGTAGAACGAACCAATTTTTAAAATCGCCTTTGTTTTGGTTTTTCTAAGGGGCAACTTGAGAGACAGGTACTTCAACCATTACAACGCCATTATTATGTTTAAACGAAACGAAAAATGGGTTATTAAAACAGAGAATACTCTTACATAGATGACAATACGTTTGATCACGGTACCTGCGCAGAAGAAGACGAGGAGTGTCGCCAGGATAGCATCGTGACGGGCGCACATGATGAGGAGCTCCTTCTTCGATGGATTCCTAGGTAAGACTGTTCCAGTTCTGCGAGCGCTCTGGGCTTTTTCATGGATGCCCTTCACACAGTGAAAGACGAAATAACTCTGTATGACGTGATCGGGCCGCAAGGTCGTCCTCCTAAACCAGATATGGACGGGACAGAAGGGGGCGACAACACTTTATCAATTGCGGAGCCTCATCATGTTGTTTGTCTTGCACGTGGATGACCTCAACTGGTTGTTGCACTGGGGGGTTCAGGGTGAAATAAAGGTAAAGAAAAGCGCGTCTCAACATAAGCCTAGTGCTTAACTGCCTGCCTGGAAAAAGAAATATGCTATAATCTAAATGTGGGAGCTACAAAGTTTGCTAACAGTGGAGCTGGGCTACTTCGTTGTATGAAATAAATGTGAGGTATGTGAGGTATAAATGTGTCAATATAAAAGTATCACCAGATAATACTTTTAATAACAGCAGACGTCATTCAGCAGACTATGTCATTCATTCAAAGGTAATTCATCACACTCGGATTATTATTTTTTTTTTATTTCCTCTTCATTTGGAACGCTGCATTCGATTTTGTTTGTCTTTGTTTCTTATTTTTTCCAGTCATATTCGAGTCTTACCTGCACAAACTACTCCGTAACCTACAGACAAAACTGGCCAGTACCTGAAGGGTCTCCTCTTCCATATCGTCCTCCGCCAGCCCTGTTAGGGACGCACCATCTTCATCTTTGTTTGCAGGGTTATCCTGTATAAATAGAACTTTGTTAGCTAAAATGCTTGTATGAAGAATGTACCATTCCACTTTCAACGAGAGTAACGTTCGTGTCCTCTTCATCATCAGAAAGGTTGCCGCATGCGAGATGTCCCTCTGCGGACTGAAGGGACACTTTCGGCCGCTGTCCACCGTGAGCATGGATTTCTGAAAATACCCAAAAATACAAAAGGTAGTATCGGCCAGAGATGCAGCACAAAACGGCTGCCGGGGTGACGACAGGTGGGCTATCTGGAAGGTCAATAACCGATACAGATCGGAATGCAGATCAAGTCGTCTGTTTTCGCTCGTTACCTAGAGCTCAACCTTGCCAGAAAGAACCTTATGTTTACCTCTGTCGGTCACAGGGAGTAGTTGCCAGCTAAAGCGTTACGATGCAAACACCAGCACGTGTATACTACCCGACACAACTCAGAATTACACCGACGAAGATTAATTTCACAGATGATTTCAAATTCATGATAACTTTTAAATTCACCCTCCTTAATCATAAAATGTTACTGACAATAAGTAACAAGCAAAAACATGTGCAAGACATAAGAGGATTTTATTCAAAGGAAATTAAATACAGCGAACAGTTCATTCATCAGCCAAAGATACACCGTCGGTTTTTAAAGCTGAGTCTGCTAAACAATAATTTGCTCCACGTGGTATTCGTGCATCAATATCATGCAAAAATTTGCATAAAAGAAAATAGGAAGTCAGTGCTTCGATGTCGCCATACTTCAACGCCCGTAAAGTCCTATTGAATAATACACATGGCGAGAAATCAGGCCAGTGCAATAAATCACTGATGCACACAGGATATTCGTCAGGAATTCTATAAAACACATTGATAACGTTATGCAAGCCACATACGCGCTAATTGCTCTCAGTGTACAGACATCGTTATCGAAACGGAGTCTGACTTACATGAGCGCTCTAATGAAATCGAAGAGTTCACTTGGGACGTTCCCCTTGGCTAAACACTTTGCGAGGACATCCTTCGGAGTACCTCGGTGATAGAGCGCGTAGACAAGCTGGAAAGTCGCTAGACGCGTCTCTGACGAAGAGCAAGACAGTCCTTCTAGCGCCATACGGCAACACTCTGCCACAATAACGCAGTTCAACTTCTTCGTGGTCATCACTAGTTCCAACAGCAATTCGACGATTTCTAACTGCAGGTCCTCGTCACTAACAACCATTAAACGCTCAAGCGCAAAGAAGG
Source organism: Ornithodoros moubata (assembly GCA_029532675.1). Lineage (NCBI taxonomy): Eukaryota > Metazoa > Arthropoda > Arachnida > Ixodida > Argasidae > Ornithodoros > Ornithodoros moubata. The sequence goes on along the minus strand of JARGYV010058228.1, from coordinate 24,071 downwards.
TGTAGTTATGATTGACTTTAATCAGTTTGAAGAACAGCTTCTTCGCGAAGTTGCGCGTCATGCCATCGGATTTCTGGAAGAGCAGCAGGTCGTTCAAAAGTCGAGTGATACTGAAAGTGCTGAGCCTCTTGCCGTGTTTGCTGACGATGATCTCTATAATCTGTAAGGCAGCAAGTACCATATCGTAGTTCTCACTGTGCAGACAGGTCGAGACCAACAACACGGCATCGACGAGAAAGCCGTGGACCGTGGTCATAAGGGGAAGCTTACGTCGCAAAGTGTCGAAGCAGCTAACGTCCTCGTTCTCGAGGGCTTCCTCTAGGTTCTGAAGAAACTCCTCAACTGTCTCCTTGGTTGGGGCCCAGAGACCGTGGCGAGCTAACACAACAGCTAGCCTCATTGTGCCTTGTTACAGTTAGCAGGAAAATCCTCAGGTAATAATGCACCCGATGATGCGGGAACAGCAGCGAGCGGTGGCGGTGGTGGCGCCTGACAGCTCCAAATGAGAGGATGCCCTCGGGGAGTTCTCAAGCTTTTTCTTCTTCTGCTTACTGCTTCCTGTCCCGGATCACGGCAGAAGCCACAGAACGAGAAGGCAGAGGAAGTCGAGGAAGAAGAAGAAGCCTCCATTGTGTTTCAAGCTTGAGAACCTCCTCTCATTTGAGCTCTCAGGCACCACCACCAGAACTCGCTACTGCTCCCAAATCATCTAGTGCATTCTTGCCTGAGGATTTTCCCGCTTACTGTTGCAATGAGGCTAGCTGTTGCATTAGCTCGCCATGGCCTCTGGGCCCCAGCCAAGGAGAAAGTTAAGGGGTTTCTTCAGCACCTAGAGAAAGCCCTCGAGAACGAGGACATTAGCTGCTTCGACGCTTTGCGACGTAAGCTTCCCCTCATGGGCACCGTGCAAGGCTTTCTCGTGGACGTCGTACTGCTGGTGTCGGCCCGTCTGCACAGTGAGAACTACGATATGGTTCTTGCTGCCTTAAACATTATCGAGATCATCGTCAGCAAATACGGCAAAAAACTCAGCGCTTTCAGTGTCACTCGACTTCTGAACGACCTGCTCCTCTTCCAGAAATCGGATGGCGTGACACGCGACTTCGCCAAGAAGCTCATCTTCAAGATGATTGAGGCCAGTCATGGGCACACCTTCTTTGCGCTTGTGCGTTTAATGGTTGTTTGTGACGAGGGCTTGCAGTTAGAAATCGTCCGATTGTTGCTGGAACTAGTGGTGGTGACGAAGAAATTGAACTGCGTTATTGTGGCAGTGTGTTGCCGTGTGGCGCTGGAAGGACTGTCTTGCTCTTCGTCAGAGACGCGTTTAGCGGCTTTCCAGCTCGCGTACGCTATGTATCACCGAGGGATTCCAAAGGATGCTTTCGTAAAGTTTTTTGCCGAAAGGAACGCGCCTAGAGAACTCTTCGACTTCATTAGAGCGTTCAATTAGCTCGGACTCTATTTAGATAACGATGCGTGAACATTGAGAGCTTTGCTGGCCTTTCCTTTCTGTAGCTCACTGCAAGAGTTATGCGTGTGATTTGTATAACGCCACTAATGTGTTTTATAGCGTCCTGACCGGCATCTTGTGTGCATCAGCGATTTATCGAACTGGCCTCATTTCATGTGGTGTGTATTATTCCGTAAGACTACGGAGCTTTAACTATGCGGACAGCGAAGCATTCACTTTCAATTTTCGTAAATTGTTTGCATGATGTCGATGCACGAATAGATTATGATGATCGCACGCGGAGCAAATTATTGTTTAGCAGACCGAGATGTAAAACCCACGGTGTATCTTTGCCTGATGAATGTACGGTTCGATGTGTTTAATGTCCTTTGTCAATATTGTGAATAAAATCCTCGTATGTTTTGCACATATTTTCACTTGTGGTTTATTTTCAGTAACTTTTTATTGTTAATGAGAGCGAATTTAAAGGTTACCATGAATTTGACCAAGGTTACCATGAATCATCCGTGAAATCTTGTTTGGTATAATTCTGAGTTGTGTCGGGTAGTGTACGCGTGCTGGGGTTTGCATTGTAACGCTTTAGTTGGTAACTATTGATTGTGTCCCACAGAGGTGAACATCAGCTTCTTTCGGGCAAGGTTGAGCTCCTGGTAATGAGAAAAAAGACGATTCGATCTGCATTCCGTTCTACAGTATTGGCTCTTGACCTTCCAGATGACCCTCCTGTGGTCATCCTTGCAGGTTCTGCTTTCTTGGAAGGTAAATTCAACAGCAACTCTCGCATGAGTGAAAGAATAAAGAAAATAGTCCTGTGAGGAAAGAAACGATAATGAAGTGCTTCTTTCTTGATGTTGTCATAGGACGTACATGCATTAGTGATGAATGAAGCATCAAAAGCACCGTGATGTTCCGCCCGAATCGTGATTGTTTGCTTAACTCTGTTGCACATGGAGCAGCTTTTGGGTGGCAAATGTAGTGAACAAAAAGACGTGTAATTTTGAGTGTAAATCACTGTTGGAGACATGTCCTTACGAAGCCACGCAGTGGAACGCGACCATCACTTGGCAATTTTTTGTTGTAATAATTTCCGACAAGCTAAAATTACCACAGTCTCCTAATTACCACAATGCTCCCAAAGTGGTATGCGTTAGGTGTTCAGAAAGCCACCGAAAAGAAGATTGTCCAATTGGAAATGCCGAAAAGTGCGGGAACGTGCTGAACGGGCACTGTGTTTTGGACAATAGATATGCGACAAATAAGCATCTTTGTACCTCAGCCATGTTGCACAACACCCTAGAATATCGTGGAAAAGGAAGCAATTATCTCCGTGCCACCTTCTCACACGTGAGTACCATCAGAATATGGGAAGTCATATGTGCGACGCATTGAGTTGGTTGTGCTGGCTGAGCATTGTTTTCGAACAGCTTTCCAGCCAATAATGAGCAGAAGGCCCTGTGGACTCGAGCTCTAGAAAAGCCAGATGCGTGGCAGCCATCGAAGTTCACACAGTTTGCGTGAATTTTTCATAAATACGGACCAGCTACTTAGTACTGCTTCATTTCTTGTTGCGTCCCGGACACTAACAATGGTAACTGTAAAGGCGATGAAGAATGCAGCTCGAATACATAAAGCTACAAATACTTCTGTGTGGCAAATTGCCCATTGGCAGAGACTCTCTAAATAGACACATCTGCTCCCTTGTCGTGTATGTTATTCGCCTATTTTCCGGCCAACCTTTTTAAACACAAGTGAATATCTAAGGTGCCCGGGCTTTCATGGGAAGGTTCACGTCATTCACGGCCCTTCTCAAAAGGATTGCCGTTCAGTTTCGGGATCTTCGAGTGAGTATGTATAGCGGATTCGAGTGGCTCTCAGTGACATGTATAGCGTACTGCTATTGGCGGCAGCAAGTTACGTCGCTTTTGCTGCTATGTCCTGCCGCCTATCTTGACATCACTTCAGCCACGCTGTGCGTGAAACGGTTTCCCACATTCTTTCCTTCGCGTCAAATCCCTTGTTGCATTGGCGGGGAGACCCCTCCAACTCTACAATGCTGTTTCATTCACCGTGCCTCAATAGCATTGAGTAACATGTTTATGCAGTGTTGTATCCAAAGATTGGTGAAATGCGCAATCAAGCAAGACGATATACGAATAATTCATACTTTTACTATGTGCGATAGAGATCGCATCATGTGTGTTAAATATTTACACGTCTGTAGAAGACGTGACCCTATTTTGTTCAAGGTGCCATGCAGAGAGCTCCGGCAAAAAGTTGGCCAGCGCTGCGCACACGTCGGCTTTGTAGTCTGCGATGACGGACAATGAGTTTGAATCGATGTTTACCACGCGGGGTTGAGATTCCGTGTACAGTGGCCACGGTTTATTCGTTACCAGCGGAAACGATCTGCAAAACAAACAAGGAATATTAACACTGCCAGGATTTTTTACCATCACCATTACGTAAAATAAACCTACTTAATTTCGAATCGAAAAGAGCGCACACACACTCCCATCAATGCGGCGTACCCAGACATTACAGTCAACAATTCTAATCATTAGCTTCTTCGTCAGATTCGCGAGTAGAATAGCTTATTTAGCAACCAACAGTTCAAGTAAGTTATCTAACCATCGAGATGCTAAAGAGGTACTCAAAAGACAGTTTACTAAGACAGCCGTGCATCCACCAACTTTTGACTTCAAGCAACGCATGCTACGGACACGATAATTCCAAAAGACACTATATGGTTACGTTCAGAAACTGGCCGAGACGCGTTCTTCCTGACTCACCCGGTCTTGGCGAATCCAGTCCAGATCTCTACGACCTGACGACCAAACGTCTTTTTCTTTGCAAGGTGCCTCTGCCTGGAGTTGAAGAGAAAATGCAGTTCCGCAAAGCGCTCAGCCAACGTCGTATTATCATCGTCAAGAGTGCTCTCCGGTTCGCTGAAGACATAGACGTGCACTCTGTTCCTTTTCCGTGAAAGGTAATTCGCGAAACTCAATAGTGGACAGGCGTACAGGACATCGCCGATGAGTCTATGCGCCCAGGATACATCGCTTCCTGTTGTGTTGCCGCGATACATTCGAACAATGCTTAGTGGGTCTTGCACGTTGATCTCATGCAGCCTGTATATCACGGAGCTGAGCAGCAATGCCCGATCGACGGTGGAGGCCCCGTGTGAAAGATGATGTATTATGAAGGCACCTTCGTCAGCAGCCATCCCAAGAAAGATGTCTTTGTCTTCCACGGCGTTCATGGCTGCCAAACGCCACGGCTCGTACGGGAACAAGTGAGTGCCAAAAAGTGGTTCGTACCCGAAAGGAGGGCCTCGGGCGATGTTCAGGATGTTGCCCACTGGTTTGCTTTGGAGGCAGGCGAGAAGTTCATTGGGCGGAGCAGGAGGACATTTGAAGTTTAATGACACGTTTGTAGCTCGCTCATGTAATCTGTGAAGCAGGAAATTAGTCATGAGACACTTTTATAACTTACAAGCAGGCAGCGAAGATGAGGTACATCCATCAGTTCATAGTTCTTAAAAGAGTTGGAACCGCAAACTTCATAAGCATTGGTTTAACAGGTTTAATTTCTTGGATGAACGCTCTCAAATGGTTGGGCTGCGTGAACGGGAAAGTGAGGTCAAGTATTGCCATGGGTAGCCGGTAAAGCTGTCTTGTCTCATTCCTTTCTCAATTTGTACGTGAACGACTTGTTCAGTGTAGGTCGCTACTGTAATCTTTACCAGTACAGGGAAGACACCCTCTGATTGCTTTTCATGTCGCGTACGCGGAATCGTTCAAAATGCTCCAACGTGAGGCCTCTGCAATAGCAACTGTTTGCATAACAAGTGCATTCACCTGATTGTATAGAACGTTAAGTTAGTCACGTTTCCTAGTCCACACACAGAAATTATGTATATGTATATATATATATATAAAAAGAGAATGTAGCCGAAGCTCTTTGGCTGCACGTGTAGAACAGTATATATATAATGAAGCCTACACTTTTAGATACCGAACATTTCTTTTTACAAGATTTTATGTAATCTTAACACGAACCTGCGGAATGGAGATTCGCTCTGGATAATGAACTTCGTAAAATGCTTCCTCCAGAATGGCTCGGAGCTGACCAGCAATGCGCCCACACACCAAGCTCCTGTGCCGCTGCCCATCAAGACAACATCACTATTGTTGCCACCGAAATGCTCGATATAACTGAGCACCCAACGTACAGCCATCTCTTGGTCGTACAGGGCCAAGTTACCCGGGGCATCTATCGTACCTGCATATACATCACGGACTTACAGTAACAGCTGTAACAGAATGTTAACCAACTATCAGAAGCTGTGAGAACGCAACCGTGTCTTTGCGTTGCGTCACTTAATGCCCACCAGCAACAGTGCATCGCGGTAAATGGTGGAGGCATGGTCGGCGCAGCAAGGTTTTCCTACTAGTAGTATCACTCTCTCTCTCTCGCAAAACGCTTTTTAACGGTTTCCACAAACAGCACTGCTGGTGGGAACCTTGAGCTAGTGCGCCACCTGCTGTTTCAAATTTAGAAACATAACCATGTTAAACTTCGAAGGTAGATAAACACACGACTGTAACATACGACTTGACATGTACCGAATGAAACATTTGAGCGAGGTAATAAAACACTTTGAGCATTCAAATACACCGATAGTCCTAGTACAAAGAAGTTCGGTATGCTTTACAGCATGGTACCTGTGGACAAAAATCCGAGTACGCCTAATCTGAAGTTGGGGATGACCAGGACGACGTCCCCGATGGCAGCGAAAGACGCTCCATCGTAGTCGTTGTTGCTCCCAGACACAAAATCCACGGCATGAAGGAAAACAATCACAGTTTTACTGCACTTGTTGTGTTCCACTTCAGTGCAAGGTGTCCATATGTTGAGATGCAGACAGTCTTCGCTCATGTCCGTGGGAACTCCCATGCGCTTCAAGTAGTGACGTGTTTGAGGGCAGGCTGGCCTCATGACACTGGCGTCGACAATGTGCTCGGCCTGAACAAGGAACCATTACAAGCGTCGCTGGTAATTACTCCGGGCAGTATTCTCAGGTTTGCAGGTTTCAGACTCACTGGCCACCTGGCATCTGGGAACGTACGTACCTCTTCGGCCATTACAGGGGGCTTGAACCGGCGGTTTCCCCACGTCGGCTTTGCGTATCTTACGCCCAAGAAAGAGTAGATGATGCTGCCGCCCACGTTCATTCTCAGTCCCCGCAGAACCCCCACACCTTTCACGAATATCTTCACATGGTTCCATTGAAGGTACTCGGCAATGGACATCATGGCAGCGAGGACGAGAAATGCGATGAAGACCATCAGGATGACCACGACCGTCACGACGTGCTTGTTTTTATGCCTGAGAACAGAGCAGTTGTTTGTGGAAGGAGCACACACATATCCTGCTGTTCGTTTGAGGGCATATCAGAGGACTAATGACGTAAAAGTACAACGTTCACAGTGAGAACCATGTACTTCGATCGACGCCCAAGCAACCACACACTTATGCGGTTTGTGAAACCTAATAAAATGGTCTTATCGTTTTCAAAGCTTTTGTCTTGTCATTGTTGCAACTAACAACCTGAGCTCTGTAAGGAATACTGCACACATACCACCACTGCCGTACGTCGAGTCCAGTGTCATCAGTGTCTTTATCAGGCGTTATCGGGGGGCCGAAGTGTACGTAGTCATTCGTTGTGAAGTCGAATATCTCGTAGGATGGCGTGGTGTCCCTAATCACGTCACTCTTCCCCGCTGAAGTTTGCCTTGCCTGTGTGGATGAATCTAAAGCTTCGTGAACGCTTTCCTGGTCATGATGAATTGCCGTGCTAGAGTCTTGACTATTTCGCTCGTCGTTCTCTTCCAAGTCACTCACCTTCACGACGTTCGCTTCCTGTCTCACGCACTGCCGCGAGAGAAGGGGTGAGACGTCTGTGCGTTCCTGTTGTAGCTGTTCACGTGACTGTGGGCCAGCACTTACGGGTTTGTTCTGATAAGGGCCCGATTCCTTGCGTCCTGTCTGTGTCACAGGAGAAGCGTTTTGATGGTGTGTTGTCCTAGCGACGACAAGAGCTTGGTTGAGGTCAGCTGGGAAAGGTTTCGTGTCTGTTTCTATGGTTCCAATTGGTTTGTTTGCGTTCGTGTCTGACGCTCGTGACGCCGTATCGGCATCTGACGTGGACTTCGAACTTTTTTGGACGTTCTTTGGCGTCCGCTTACTCTTTCTTCGTGTCTTCGATTTCGCCATGGGATTCTGGAACAGAAAATATGCTTAATAAAAGTTATCTTGTTGCTTTTATGACAGAAGTCTACATGTATACATTAGGAAGAAATGGCATAAATAAGTTACACAGCGGTTTTTAGCAACTGTCTCCTTCGTGGCGATACAGATAACTTTGAACGTACTGTCGAACACAGACTAACATGAGAGCATGTGACCAATGACAATGAAGCAGAGCAGTTTGTCTTTCCTTATCTTATCTTGTCAAGGCGAAGTGACGAGACTTGACCATGATATGAAACTCGTCCTTAGCTTCTATTTCATCGTGGTAGTATGTGGTAGTACCAAGTTCTCGAGTGAGAGAGTCAGCAAGAATTAGCGAAACTATTTGAGGAACAGTTAGCAGAAATCGTAGACTACGTACAAATATGATAATCTACGTTCCATTTCTGTACGCGCCGCCATTTCGCAACAATGTCTTACTCTGTAAATGGTCTTACCGTAGCAAAGATCCCGTGGAAGTCTGCAAGAATATCGGCTGCTAAGTGAACAACAAGAGCATTCGCAACCTTCTGAAGATTCTAACTCACCAGCCTCGCGGCCAAGACAATGCTCCACGTGCAGCTGCCGCAGATGATGCTGATGTCTGTATGACGTAAGTCGGCCCGTCGCGAAAATTGAACTATGTTAATGTATACACACAAGACATTTGTGGAAGTTCCTTGTACAGTGACCCAGATACCTGTGGAAGGAAAAATACTCCAGAACACGAAGAATGTTTAATAGTTCAGTCTACAAAGCTGACCACATAGTTCGTGGCGAGCAGAGGATCTGTGCTTTTGGATGATTGTGGCCAGTAAGTCTTCCAGAGAACCAAAGGGCCCATGTGGATGTGAAGCCCGATTTTGAGTAACATCATAAACGCTCATCTCATATCTGCTTTCATCGTTTGCACATCATGCCATCAGTTCAGCAACAGGCCCATAGAAAATATCCCTGTTATCTGGATGCACGTCATCATTACGCTTGCCACATGTACGATATCTTCCTCCGTTCAGTTATCAGATCTAAATCTGTCGTGGCGCACACATGGAGGTGCCTAAATGCTAAGCATCATGGAGGACTGTTGAAATTTCATTCGCCCCCTGTCGCCATCGCCATCGTCATTTAAGCGAGGTAGGATCCACAGAACGATCTGAGTACTGAGCCATTCACCACACGTAAGCAACATCCGGCATCCAGTAAGCAAGTCTTCCACTGCAATTTCCAGAGTATTTTTCGCAGTGTTTCACTTTTCACTTTCTTACTGTGTCGACGGTGGCCTCTTATACTTGAGGGTATGTAACACACCATCGTTTCCATAGACTGGACAACGATGGTATCCAGAAGGCAGGTGACCCTTATCTACGCTATTACGTCAGTCGTAAGTGTGCCTTCCTTGTATACAGCATCTGATAAAAGATCACACAAAAAAAAATCAACAGAACAACAGCAATAATAGTAACATGGAAAACATAATTGCCGTTAGACTACAGTGACGGATCTCGGGCCCTTGGCCTGAACCTGTTTTTATTGATAATAGTATCTTCACTGCACATTAAGAGCAAAAGACGCAAATGACATTCTGCAGTACTGTTATAGGATTCACTAATGAGATAGTAAAGGCAACGTGGTACAAGAAGTAATCTGAAGCTTTCTAGGTAACATTTACTCATGTATATTTCATGTTATTTCTAGTGTTTACATGTCTTCACCTCCTACTTGGCATTTATTCCAGGTAAGTTAAAGGAAATAGCCGCGAAACGCAATCGGTGGCTATCAGCACCTCTAGGAGCGTTCTTTCATGACCCACGCGATCTCATTGCACTTGCTGGGGGTACGTCGCACCTCCCTTTAGCCGCCATAAGTGAACTACGCAGGCATGTGGCGCCATCTGTTACAACAAATGCCAACCCAAGCAAAAGCGCAGTCAAAGCCTCTTGTTCCCTGACAAGCGCCTTTGGCTATGCTGGGCTCTGAACGCAATTGTCATTTTATGCAAGAGATTGCGCCACATGCTGGCATGATTCGGTGGTGTCGTGTCCAGCGCCAGATGGCCCAAGCTCGCCTACTCCTAGCGTCAAATGCCAGAGACAGCCATATTGTACCCTACGGTGCGCTACTAATTTAACCGATCCGGCTAATCTAGTCTATAACTTATCGCCGTCCTTCTGATCCGGTGCAAACAATCAACAACGGAAGTGGTTAGAATCAGAAGTGGTTAGACTCGATGTATCGTATGTGTCTAGGGAGACAAAATTAAACAAAGTGACACATAGATGCTGAAATGTTCAAGTATACTCGGGAACCACCATGTTCATTGTCTACACCGGATTGAGAGGACCGGGATCAGCTATAGATTGAACTGATCGAATTGGCAGCGCACTAGGGTACAAGATGGTGGCCCATAGGATTTGACGCTGGGAATAGGCAGAAATACATGGGAAAATGGCGGTCATTGGGCCACTTGTCCAGTGCCTTCCGTGGAACTATGGTGTTTTGCCTTGCAACGAATGCAAGAGCGAAGACCTGTAATAAATCATAAAACATGAAAACAAAGATAACGTCAGCATCGAATACCTCAATGCCAACCACTTGCGTCTCACCAATTTTCGCGGAAAGATTTCCGGCACCCTTCGGCCTGTGCCCTCCCATTGCCGCTGGCAATGAGTTCTTGCGCTGATTTTGAAAGATCAACCTTGGGGGTACATCTTTGCATCTCATCTGAATATTTGGCAGTGAACGAAAAATTGTCAGATACACAGCCGTATGCCATAGGTAGTAACTGCTAATGACAGAGTGACTGAACCCTTCGTCATAAGCTATATTTTTCGTTTTCCCAGCACACATAAGCAAAGGCAGGTTTTATTACCTGCTGGGAAACAACGTTACCAGGCTGTTAATGCAGGGTTACTTGGCTTTCGCCGTAATCAAGGTAAACGAACATTCTTCTTGCTCTGTGGGCTTCGGCTAAAAGTCGAAATGAACTCAGTAGAGACATATCATTGTCTGCGTCTATTTCAGGCGTCGAGACAACACCTACGCGTTTACATCGACTTGCTCAGGCTGTGGATATTTTACAGCACTTGCTACAGTGTCGCTGCGCTCGTCATAGTAAGCACGTCAACACAATATCTCACATAGTCTCGCTATGCGTTATTGACAATCTTGTATAGTTTGTTTTATACAGTAAACACACTAAAAACTGAACTTAGGTAAACCGTTCCTTTTTCTTTTCAGATGATGTTCGCGCACTACAATGCACTAAGCTTTAAATACGTGAAGAATGCTGCACAAATAGCTATGAGGGTATATATATCATTACACCGTCCTAGATCACTGCAAGCTTGCCTTATCTAAATAAATGAGCACATGGCCCCCGCACTGGCCGCACATGGCCCCAGCTGTGTAACTATAAGTGTATAAAGCGGCAATGCACAGTGCGTGTAACAATTTTGACAGTGCCAGAAAAATATCATATAAGGATTAACATCCTTAATAGTTCCCCGAACGGTTGCAATGTTCTTCTTCTCCTTCTGCCCTCTGTCGCATTCTGTCTAAAGAAAGTATAAAGAAGTAAATAAATATAAGCATTGCGCATATCATTACGACCAATCAGAAGGAGGAGTTGGATGTAGTATACGTACTAGAGGTTGCCCAGATCAGCGCAGTGTATGAGAAACAAACCTCACAGAAAACGACCCGCAGTCTTCCTCACAGTACCGTCTTCTGTGATAAAATTCTGTCGATGCGCAAAATATAAGGCAGGTAGCATCGTCTTAAACTTTCCCGACGCGGTCGGAAAGTGTCACACACGCGCTAGGCACCTATGGATGTCACTTATTATATCACGATTTCTGTTCAGCACAAGCACAGTCACCCTGGGGCCTTCGAAGTAAGTACACACTTAAATGTATGTTCTTTTCGTACCCCGTCAAAGCTATGTTCTATTGCAGCCGTCTGTCGCCATGATAGTCCTCATGGTAAGCACCACGCAATCAGAATCATCCATGTAAAGTTAGGCTCAGAGCGTGGATGACTATGCACTAGAAATTGTTGAGATGCGCATGAAATGTATATGAAAAATATGTACTACGTAGAGGTGTGGGTACACTGTTATTTTACCTTGGGTTCGCGTGGGAAAAAATAGTGCACTTAGCGCCAACCGTCAAACAGAATGATATCTTCCGGTGCTTGGATTTGTTGAATGGAAAGTGAATGAATGTTAGATTTGAAATGTATTTGGTATTTGAGACATCCAGCGTATAAGCTTCAGAGGAATATACGAGTTTACAGTCCCTTTAAAATAAACAAGATTGCCATCTGTGGGCAAGCAGACGCAGTAATTTTGTGACTATACTCTAATTCAAGTGAATTATCATTATAGGCTATTGCTGCGGACAATAGTTACATAGGCTACGAGTCCAAAGGCAGGGAGGAAATAAGTGACGTGAGTATATTATCAAACCGTCACTGCACGCATACGATTGTGGTAACACGAAAGATAAAAAGATTTGCCATTTCTCAGATTGGCTGAACACAGCGTGCGCTGTCAACTGTCACAAATGTTGATCGTGGTCGGTGGACCACAGCGTAGATTACGTCTTCATCTAGAATCGCAATTAAACTATGTTGCTATGAAACAGAAGGAATTCATGAAAAAGATTTCACGAAAAACATTTGCTTCTGTTTCAGTCTTGCTTACCGTACGGATTTTTGTGTCGTATTAACTTGGCTTTTGTTATTATATGGCTGCGGTCAAGTGTAATTTTCAACACTTACTTCGATTTTCTGTACAATCTTAGGCACACCTATTTGTACCACTAGTTATGAAAATTGAAAGGGCAACCCTCATTTAGCGAGCAATTATATGTACTTTCCGTGGAAGCGGTTTGCAGCTTTTTCTACCGCGATATACGAGTATGACATTTGTAACCAGTAGCCCCTTATTTCGGTTAGGTTCTGGCTCACACCAAGCTATTGCACTTCTGGCTCACATTCCTGAATCAAATGCCAGCCAGTAGTAATAAATGTCATGCGTCTCATACGTATTTATCGCATTGTACGTATCTATATGTGTCGATCCGTTGAGAAATGGTGGTTTATCTTTCAGATGATGACCTTCGCAATTCAAGTCGGAATGATGTACGGCTTTGATGTTCTCTATACGGTGAGTCCTACGCCGATCTTGTGTGGGCATACCAAACACAGTTTGCAGTCCACGTGGTAGACGCATCTGCACGAGAAAATCTGCAAGAATGTCTGCAAGCTCTCCTGAGAAAGTCTCACAGCAGCTGTGAAGGCACACGAGTGTGCTATGTATGCTGCCCATCGTTTATATGCAGGTGCTGTTGGTCTGGTCCCAGCGAAATCTGTACGACAGTTGGCAGCCTGTTCTTCGTAAAGTTCCTTTCTCAACGCACGAGTCTATACAACCACTTCCACCCGGAGTTACGCCTGGTACCGTTGCACCAATGTACAACCTGGGAGAGCCATACAGAGTTGCACCCGAAATGAACATGGAACCATTTGAAATTCAAGGATATGGGAGGCCAATAGATTATCGAATGGTCGCAGCACCTCAAATGACGATTGGTCCTCAGTATGGCAGACCGGTAGAGACAGATTATGGCCCTGAAGAGTACTAAAATGGGAACGATTTCTGTGTCCCGATTATTGTGAAGACAAATATATGGCATCTACTTCTCGTCTCTTTTAGTCCATGTCGTCTTCAGTGAGCTCTTCATGAGGTCTTCAGTTATTGTGTAGAGCAAGCACAACGTGGAAACTGCACTTTCCTGACCATCATTGATTGATGGTCAATCACAACACAATGCGTTGTATATGAGTGCGCACTGTACACAGAAAAATACGGTGCCTCACATGAGATTTCTTTTATGCTGCTTTGCAGTACTTTTGCTCGTTAGCGTGAACATCGTCGCTAATCCAATCCTAGTCACACAACCAGCTCGCTTCAACCACATCCCTTTCTTCCAACTTCCCGAACTACATTTTTCAAATATTCACGCCATCGACCCCGACACCTACGCCTCGAGCATATGTCGCAAATATTACATAATCAGTTTACATAACCGACAGTCCCCGCCGATTTGCACATCGTACTTTTTGGGTCAGGACATCTTTTGTGCACCGTATCGTATGACATGAAATTCCCCCAAACCTCCTCTTAGCGCACCCCTTAATCCATGCGACGCCGATCCAATAAAAGCACGTACACCAAAGCCGAGGAGAACAAAGCCCGTGACGCACGCGTCAGCCAGGTCAAGTCCGTGGCTTTTAAGCAAGCACGTAAGACCCCCGCACGCGCGATCCTTTTCCCCCATTGAACGCCGTCATTCATGGGAGCCGTATGCGTAAACACCGCTTCGCGACGGACGCCTCGGGCGGATAACGGTGACCCATAACTGGAACGCACAAAAGAAACGGAAGAGACGGCGCGCGCCGTTGCAGAGGGGTCTCTTGACCTTGTCCTTCCTTCCGGGTCACGGTAAGAGACAACAAAGATGAGGGACGTGCGTAAAGCTGGGTTTGTGCTCTACTTTTACTGCCTCTGATCAACGCAGCGGACGACGACCCGTCTTGACCCCATGGGGGAGCTTCAAAGCTACCATCTGCGTCTTGGCATTTACCTTCGGGTGGAGCCCGTTAATATGGCCATCCATAAAGGTTAGCGGTACTTGATGTACAGCTGGAAAGCTGTTTTTCGTTTTTTGTCTTGTTTATACCCTGCTGAGTATAGGCAGGCGAAAGTTCATACACTTTTGGACTTGTAGGAAGGTTATATTGCCTGAGCTATACTGTATAAGGCAATCTTGTAAATGTTATTTGATAAATAACCCATATTTATTGCGGCCATTGCAAATAACCGTACTACATTCTCACGTATGAAATACAAGCAGAAATTATCAGAAATTGCAGAAAGCTTCGCTACGTGGTTTCGTATTCGAACAATGAAAGACACTAGCGAAGGCGTGCATATTCATAACCGCCATATTACAGCGCTGTGCCGCGTCTCCTACACCAACAACTTCCACACCACACAGCGGGAGACAAGCCGAAAGAAACAGGAGCCGCACTGCCATCTCTTTTTCCGCGCTGTCAACCGTTTGCAAAGTTTCTTCGAACACGTCTGTAAGAACTGACATGGCCACGGCGCGGTAAACGTGCCAGATATCCAAGGATTCGCCACGACGTTTAAGGCAACGCGTCTTTTTCGACAGAATAACAGCTATGTAGGAGCTGGTCGGATTTTCGGGTCCACCTACACCGTCCGATAACAGGTTATTCCAGACCTCTTCAGCAACCGGCCATCCAAAGGTACCGAGGTTCGCCGCTGGATAGCCGTCCAAAGAGAACAGGGGAGGCGTGAGGTATCTTGCGGGAATCCTGAATTCTTTTCCCGGAACGTGGTATACTTTCTCATCGGATTTCACTCCTTCCAACCAGTCGGGAATGCCATGTTGCTTCGTGCGACGCCACATGGTCTCTGATATGCTGAGGAAGTTGGCAACGAAGCTTTCGTTGGTAACTGTTACGTAGCTCAGGCGCTCGTCCATATCTTGAAGGTCGTTCAAGTCTAGCGGGAAGATGGACCTCATCTGGACATTCAGCAGTCGGTCGGCCACTCTTTGCAAGTGCTGAACTTCACTTTCACTTCTTCCATGCAAGCCTTTTAGGACAGAGGCAGTGCCGTCACGGATTTGGCTGAAAATATTCTGCGCCGCTTCAATGGTACTGTTCCGGACGTCCCTGAAGGTTTGGTAAGCTAACAATGCTCCTGCACCAAGAATTTTCTCCAACTTGTCGTAGCAAAAGAGGTTTCGCTTCTCCACATTCCTTTCGACGGCTAAATTGATGAGTTGGCGAGACAGTTCCCATGACAAGTACGCCAGCAGGTCCTTCCTGTTTAAGGTGAGCACGCTGTCAAGGAATCTGAAGGTCCCGATGCCATCAAGGGTAAGGAGGGAGGGAGTCTTGTAAACGTAGCCGTCAAATGAGACGAAACGTGCGAGAAGATTACCGTCGAGGTACTTCGAATAAATGCCCACATCCCTGATTTCTATGGTCACCCTGTTCGAAGAGTTGGCTCCAGTAAATGACCTTCGTAGCATGAGTTCAACCCTAGCACCAACATCTTGAATCGCTTGCGCTGCAGAGTCCAGAGCCTCCTTGGGTATATATGCGGACCATATCAGCTTAAGGGTGTATGCAAGTTCATCACGAAAGCTCATAGTCTTGCGACTCCATATCCACGTGGTCCATCTCTTGAACTCCTTATTTAGACCGAACCACAATGGGCGAATTGTTCTGGAATCAGCACGCTCAGAGAGACGTGGGTGGTGCTCGTAGTCTAAGCCCAGATGCAGCAATATTCCGTCTTGCATTTTGCCAGCCATAGTAAGCATTATCCTTAACGGATCCGCATATGGACGCCGGACGTTTCCTGGGACGAGGTCATATCTCACTAACAATGACCTCACAACGTCGATGTCCGCTTTCGTGGTGTCTCTAACGCATGTGTTATACAAAAGAACAATCTTTGCCAGCGCTGTAGAGGCGGGTAAGTTCGCAGTGCCCTGGGCGGTAATATGATCGAGCGCCTGTCGCTTCGCAAGCCTTGAGCGCAGATTGTATTCACCAGTAGGCAGTTTGGAGCATGTGTATTTGTAGAAGTCAACGCATGGGTCCGCGTTATGGTTCATAGTCTGATTGAGAAGGTCAGCGAAGCGAAGACAAGCATTGCTATTGCACGTCTCACGTAAAAATGCTGCTGACGTGCGAAAGGCAGCAGTATGTCCCTTATGAGTCTTCAAAAAATAAGAAGTGACGGCTACTCCGAAAATACCGGAGAAGATGGCAAAGGCAATGCAGCTGGCTATGGTCCATCGTTGGGCCTCGGCAGCTGCACTGGAGTCCTGCAAGAGCAAAAGAGACACGAAGGAATTATTTCGCTTAAGCAGCACTGCAGCATAACCGTGCCCATGTGGGACGTTATCAGAACGTTATCCGAACGTTATCAACTTGGGGAGCAGTCGCACGATTGCCTGTCTGACGAGTAGTGCAATCATGGCCAATGACAATTCCTCGCGAACAGTTGAGGGATGTACGTAGTTCGGAAAATTAGATTCTTCCTAGCGCGATGGCAAGTACGGTAAGTGACACCAGAGACACTTACCTCTGGGAAGTATTGCATAATTGCCGCCTTGACTCTGGCGGTTCGAATGAATGAAGTCAAAATCCGCCGGCGCGGTATCGGAGTATCGAAGGCCCGTGCACGCAGTGCGAATGACTTCGTTTACTTCTTCGTACTGAACAGTGATACATCAGTCGGTAAGTCGTACTTTTTCATCGATAAAAATATCTGTACACGCTTGTCCTGAACCGAACAGAAAGAGCAGCCATGTCTGAGAAAAGTTTAATAATGTCCTCATGTTTGTACTCAAATAAGTCCTAAACGGAATTAATGTACGTATATGATGTGTTCAATTGGGACTTAAAGCGGTTTATTGGGGTTTTAAAACAACAAAGCCGAATATCTATGTAAAGAAAACGTTTTCCCTCATGATTAGGAAGTTGTATTTGGTATGGTTCCTTTCTGGAGATAGCATCGTCACGAATGATTATAGCTGCCGGTTTTTCGGCATTTATTTTGGGCACGAACGTTATAAAATGCCGAAAATATCCCAATTGGGAAAAACATAAAATTTCCGAAAAACACACGGCGAATTTGGTTAGTAATAAATCCCGAAGCACGACGTTGATCGTAATGGGAAGACCCAGGGAAGACAAAATATAGAGTTTGGAACTCTTTCTTCAATTAACTAGAAACTGACGAACGAAGCTCATACATGTAAGGCAGATATCTTGCCGTGGAAGCTGCGTGCAAACGTTAGGGGCGCACAAAAAATCGAAGTTTCGGATAATGATGTCATATTGATGAAAGTTTAACAGACTGCGTAGTGTGTGTTGCTGGCATCTGCACTCGCGGTATTTCAAACTTGCCGCGAGGAACTCTTCTCCATGATTACCGCATCAGTCAGAGGATGGCGCTGCTCTCGCAGCGCTTCTTCGTACGGATAAATACTACCCGGTGAACACTGGGTAATATTTATCGGCATGAAAAGTGAACCAGAAAAAGAAAAGGAAACAAAAAAAAAGTTGACTATATGCATAAAATTTATTAGCAAATAGGCGTAGCAGTCACTGAGTACAATGAACTTCCGTGATCTTGAGAAATACGGCTTAGGAGAGTTTTTCTTTGCTTTCTGCCTTGTTTTCTCTTTTTTTTTTCTTCTTTTTTATATTTCAGACTTATGGGAGGCTGCTTCCATCGAGTGTTCATTCAAGTTTTTGTTTTTGCCATGTCGGATTATGATGAAGTCATAACCAGTCGCTAAAACGTAACTACAGCTATAACAAATACGAAGGTGTACGCCTCTCCTTCTTCTTCTCCTTCTTCTACCTTCAGGTTCAGGTTCAGGTGACCTTGTCCCTTTTAAATACCATATTTGGTACCTCACCTGTCTGGCCACCTCGCCTCTCTTTTCTCTTCTTCTTTTCTTTTATTTTTCGGTAACGTTCAGTGTCACACACAGTGAAGGATGTATGGAAGAACACAAAAGTGGGGTGGTTGGTTCAACGTAACTATTGAACGTAACGCACATTATATGACGTCACTGTATCATTGGTGTCATTAGAGCAAGGTCTGTGCCGTGACCTTCCGGATGAAACTGACCACAGAGCAGAACGTAGCTCCTGGGTAGTTATAGTCCAATAGCTAACAACTAGGTAGTTATCCACTTTACAGTTCCATTAGAGCCTTGCCACCATCCCCTACAGGGGGAATGAGAGATCAACTTGCTACTCCCTTCGTGGGGAATCGAGTCGGCCTCCTACCATTTAATTTCTGGCCTACGCATGTAACTTAGTAGTGCCATTTTAGGTGCCCAATCAATACTTTCTGTGCCTTTTATAGCCGCCTCAAATTGACTTGTTTGTCCTTAAAAATCCGGTCTCTGGTTATCACTATAGCCGGCCATGCGCCACAGAAATCCTCCTATACGCTAGCTCGTGCTGTGCGCCGGTTTGCTTCAACAAGTTCTTGAAAGAGGGCGATCGCTGAATTAGTCAGCAAACGAATATCTTCCACTCTAGTCTTTCTCGGAAATTGATGGCCCGTATGACTCGGCCAAGTGCAATGAAACGGAAAAAGGTGCAAGAAGTTTAGAAGCCATGCTAAAACACTTTTATGTATACCGGAGGCATCCCGCGGGGAAGTGGCAGAGCCAGTGAACGTAATCGTCATGGCAGCTGGTCTCCAAAAAGCCAAACAACCTCAGTTACAGTGTATAGAGTGGAAAGACATGAGTATTTTTTTTATTTTTTTCGGTGTTCTATAAGATGCTGCCCTGTTAATTAAAACAGAAGTTCTTTGCATAACACAGTGGTTGCTAATCGCCATGAAAAATGCTGTTGATTACCGACGCTATCGGTAAAAAGAGAAAAACAGGAAAGTAATCTATTTGTCGTAAGCGGATGATCGACGGTTTTTTATTTCTTTTTGGGACAGTTAGTACTAACAGCGTTGCGAACAATTGAACTTTTTGTCAGTGACGCTTTAGATGTTTTCTCTTTAATTTCTTTATATTGCGCACTTTTATGTTACAGCAAACAGCCTCTACAATATTTTCTTCTGAGCTTTTCCTTTTTCTTTTGTCGGACATAGCAAGAAAAATTATATGGTTGTTTGCGAAATAAGAGGCCTTATTTCACTTTGCATTGCTTATAATTAATCATACTGTGCATCTCACCGCCCCCTGCTACAAGCCACAGACGACAGTGGGTGTTAACAAAGCACGCCCAGTACACGGAACCTCGTTTAACGCCGATAAAACCAGCCAAAGCACTGCGCAGCGTGTACGAGTCGAACACACGAGACACACCTCAACAGATGGCACTGCATTGACTTTTTTCCTCTTTCTCCGTAAAAGAACATCTGCACAGATGACTGCGTCGACAGCCAGACAACGGCGCGAACAGCGAAGCAACATACGCGAACAGGTTACGGACACTGGCCATAAAATATGTTTTCCCGAAAACCATTTTTTCCTATCTCTCATCTGGCGCTCAAAAACGGACAAGAAATGAGAGGACGAGCAACCCTTTTGGCTTCTCCAAAAGGGTTGGGAAGCAATAAAAAAGAAGAACCCCTTGCTTCAACACAACGCATCTTCCATTTTTAGCACCATACATGACTGACGTTAAAGCAGTACCTTTCTTTTCTATTGACACGGAGAGCCAGAGGGCAGCACGCCCTTCTTTCGGTCATTTCCTCAACCCTTTTGCTCCTATTTTCTATTTCTTAACCCTTGAGCCCCCTACAAAAATGCAAAAAGAAGAAAAAATGGAAACTTAAAAAGGAGTGCCAGCATCCCTAACGGGAGGAATACTTTTTTCCCCCTTTCTACACTCGACAGAAGGAACTTTCGAAGCCTCACCACTCCTACAAAACCACCTATACGCCCCCGTACACATGGCGCGCACAAATAGCCATATTTTTTGCTACCTCCAACATTCCACCGACTTCTCCACTTGATATTTCGAATGGCAGGACGGGTAAA